>JAFEMH010005300.1:0-169108 GCA_022495995.1 Adenophora triphylla var. japonica
GTAGGAGACAAAGTGTGAAGTATGCAATTGGACGCCCAAAATAGAAAGTGTGAAGTATGTGGCGAACGGAGGGAGTATATTATATGGAAAAGTTTCAAAGTTGGTTCAATTGCCAAAATTAGTTTAGGTTTGTGCAGAGCAGGCCATTGTAAGAACTAAAAATGCCAATAATGTGTAGCCAAATCGGGCATATAGTCAAAATGCAATAACATAATTCTTGGATTTTTCCAAGATACTAAATTGATAACAGGCGGCACAAATTAAGATCATTTGGGCTACATTTAAAGATTCAATTTAGTACCAATTTTCCATAAGCTTAATTAATGTATTTATTTTCCACCATGATCTTAATGACATAAACATAAAAATCAAAACTAATGACTTTAAGGAAATGAAATTAAAGGAACCCTAATGTCGATGCAGAAACACAAATTTCGCAAATAAAAAAAATACAAATTTCGAATATTTAGGGTTTTAAGCCTCCAGATTTATTGCAAATAATTAATCAAAAAATTCAAAAAAAATATAAAGGAAACTAAATTAAATTTCAGTGCAAAAAAAAAATAAAAGCGATAAGAGAGAAATCGTGCTGGCGGTGATAAAACGAGACTTTTTAGGGTTTTAAACCTCAGGACCTGGCTGCCAAATCGTGCACAGAAGATAAGACGATGGCGAGTAGAAAGAAAAGAGCTAGAATTAAGAAAAGAAATCTTTCTGAGGCAAAATAATGGCGGCAAGAAACGGATAAGAGAGAAATTAGAAAAGAAAGCTGAGCCTGGGTTCTTCACCGGAGCGGGGTCTTGCGGAGGCGGCGTTCGTCACCGTCGCCGTGGATCTCGCCGGCTCGATTGAGAGCGGTGCTTTGCCCTAGAGAGGAGAGAGAGGGAGAGGTGGGAGGGAGAATTTTGTGCATTTTGCGCGAACTAAGATGCGAAATTGATTTAGTGTTATTAATATTTATGCAGGCGGATAATGTACACCATTGATGGATAAAATTCCTTCACCGTGTATAAAAATACCTTGCAAGTGTAGCAAGTTACCCGAAGTAGCAATATACAAAAAGTAAGGGTCGAACCACGAGACTTGAGTGAATTAACAAGTTGATTTAATTAGTGTAAACGAAACAAGAGGGGGGGTTTGATTTTGATTGATTAAAATAAACTAAATTAAAAAGCAAATAAATTAACTAATTAAAATAAAACAGATATTGAAATCAAGAATGACAAGAATTCACGGATTGGGTTTCGCAATTATCTCCTTCCTATGCTAATTTATAAAAACAATTACTAATCTTGTTCAAGAAATCGTTCACTTTAATAAGAGTTGGGACGGTTAGATGGCCGGGTTGCAACCCTATTATTACTTCGATGTAATGTTTTCCGCAAGGTCTACAAAACATCCAAGTAATACATTTAAAATCCACGGAATAATTGATTTTAAACCCTTTTGATTTTCGCAAGGTCTTCAATTGGATCTATTCAATGAAATCTAGGCCAATGTAAAAACTACCCACGCAAGTGTAGTAATTTAAACCCTAGTAATTTAAAGACCAACAATATCAATCAATAATGTTGAAGTCTAAAAATAAATTAAGCAAATTTCATTGAACAAGAACAAGAAAAGTGTGAAAGAATTAAAACATTATTAGCATAAGAATTCGACAATTGTTACATCCAATCCGCGAAAAGGAATTTAGCTACTCATAATAAAAATCTAAATTACAAAAATAAAATAAATAAATAAAACCTCAATTGAAACGGGACGGAGGAAGTAATTATTTCTTTTCTTTCTACTAACGACCACGGCATGAATCCTCCCTTTCAACAAAACAAGTCCTCCTTCATATATATATAATATAATATGATATACCTAGGTTGCCAAAAATTGAGAAAGGATTGCCCAATTCGGCTCTTCCTAAACCAGCCCAATCGCAGAAGGCCCACTTCGCTCCAAGCCCGCGACTCGTGAAAGCGAGTCGTGGCAATTGAAGTCCAACTCGTTACGATCACTTACAATTTTCTTTTGCAACACCGCCTTGTCTCAATTCTGCGCCTAGGCCCTCTTGTTTGGCCCCAAATGGCCAAGTGGCCACTCCTCGGCACTGGCCTTATTTTTGTATCACTATATATTCGTTTCGTCTCGCAATTTTGCCGTCGCACTTTGACCACTATAATGAATTCTTTTGCATTTCGCTCTTTGAGATTTTATTTTTAACTTTAATCCACGAATTTTTATAAATCAAATTTCCTCCAAAATTTTCATATTTTCAGTTTAGTCCCTGAATTTCCAATAAATTACAACTTGGCCCTTGAACTTCCAAAGTGGGTACAAATCCTCCGTTTTCAGCATTGTTGCACTTCAGTCCCTGAACTATCAAAACCCTAACAAAATACATTAAATTCTCAAGGTTTCGAACAGAAAATAAGCTTAGAAACATATCTTTTGGATGGGTAAAACCACATCCATCAAATACCCTCAAACTTATCTTTTGCTCGTCCTCGAGTAAAACAAAAATAAACAAAAACAAAACTACCCTAACAAATAAAAACAATCAATAAAATATTTTTGATATGTTCTCAATATATACAGAGTTTGTTTGCCAAACAAGTCTCGATTCTCACATAATATGCTAAACAAGTGCCAATAAGAATATGCAATTACAATCACATTAATGCATCTAACCCACAATTTTCCACCTCGGCCTGAATGATGAATGAAATATGGGAGATCATTGTCACCAAAGTAAGATATTTTATAGGGTCACTAACCACATGCTCTAAATCAATGATACTAATATGAAATTTCTGCACAAGGGACACTCATATGCATATTTAAACAAAACTGTCAACCCGGCTACTCTTTAGGGATCAAATATGGCTTTACGGTTTGTAATGTATCGTGATAAACGCGGGCTAGGATCACGGTTCCAAAAGAAGGCAAGGACATACGAAGTCAAGCAAGTGAAACTAAGAAGTCTTCATCATACATTCTCACATTTAAATTTATCACTCCGCTCCAAGCCAACCCATTGATTTAACCCCCAAACTTATAATTTTGTATACTTTCAAACTTGGGCTTGATCACCTTTCTTTCTCTTTGATCGCTGTCCACTTCAACATTAGAGAGGGCTCGGCTTTTCTTTTCTTTTCTTTTCCTTTTTTCCTATTTATTTTTTTTTTTGCCCAAATATATCACGGAGAATGTGCATTCAATACTTTGCTCAAGCCCCTCTTTTCATTACATAACATGCCTCTTTTTTTTTTTTTCATGACCACTTTCCACTCAATTCTTTGATTTTCCAAACATCCCCCAAAAATTCCCATTCATTCCCTAGTTTCACATACTTGGAAAGGTAAGAAAATAGTGTATAAGTTAAAAGGGTAGGATAATGAGGGTACAAAAGAAGGCGAATGGTGGTCTAAAATAACCTCCCACTTTGTGAGAGATTCCATTCTTTTTCAAGCTCAAAAGGGGTTCTAGCGGAAATTTTTATATAAGTGACGAGAAAGTTAAAGGCTCACAAATAGGGTTCAAAGAAAATAGCCACATATCACTTCCCGAATAGCCTAATTGATGTGTTATTGACAAATATGCAAACATGTTCTAGGGACCCCGAAAATGTCAAAGTGATCCTATAAAGGTCTCCTAAATTGGTAACAATGATCAAGAAAAATGATGGAAGTGAATGGTGGTGCAATTGTGTTTTACATGTATTAATGCAATTCTAATTAACATATTCAAATTGGCACAAACTAGCAAAACTCAATCAAAAACTCTCTCAAATCATCACGGACGTTGGCCAACTTCCAAACATATAATGAGAACAAAATTTTTAAATTTTTCTATTTTTTTGGAGGGTGACACTATATACACTCCCCTATAAACCCACAAACTCGGAGATATATCTACCCCCAAACTCAAAACATGCTATGTCCTCATAGCAAAGAGAACAAAACATGCCTCGGGTTCAAAGGCCGATATGACACAACAAAGCAAATTAATAAAGCAATTAAAACGTACCTACTTGGGTTGCCTCCCAATTAGCGCATTTGGTTAAGGTCGTTATCCCGACCGTTGCTCCCGTTTGGACTTCACCTTCCATCCTTTGGCCCACTTCACTGTCTCGCGGGTCTTAATCTTCAGTTCATGCCCTATAAATAATCCCCTAAATATGAAGCCATTTAATGCCCATGAAATTCTTTCACATTTGTGCTTTTTGGGTCTTTTCTATTGAGGATCTTTTTCATTTTTTTCTTCCTCACAAGAAATAGGAGGTACAATAAGGATGGCTAAATTCTCATTTAAACAGTTAGGAAGTGGAAAATCTTCATCCGTATCGTAAACCTCCTCACTATCCCTCTTTTCACCACCATAAAACAGTCGTTCTAATTCATCACATGCCTCCTCATGCCAAGATTTCACTACCACTTCTTTTTCTACAATCTCCACCTTCTCAATACACCCACTTGAAGTAACACAAAGTGATTCATTCTTAAAGTCATCATTGGGGATTTCATAGACAAAATTCCCCTTTGATTTCTTCGTGAGTTGCTTATGTTCTAGGGGTGGTAAATGAAAAGCTGAATCATAAACACACTCTTCCCCATCATCATTCGTATACCAAACTAGGGTTGAAGGTGTCTCTTCGTAATAACTAACGGCGGGAGTATGTACCAGATCGGTGTGAGAAGAAGAATGTACCTCATAACTTATGGAACTCTCATCTCGAAGCGTGGTGATTGACTCAATATGAACAGGCTGAATTAGACTTGAATCTGATTCTGGCTTCCTCAATGCCTTCAATATTGTGTCAATGTGTCCATCTATCTTACTCAAAACTGCTTCGGTCTGTTTCTCTTGTTCCATTCTCTGCTCTTTCATCTCTTTCAATTGTTCCTCCCAATATTGCTTTTGAGGTGGCGGAGGTGATGGGTCATAGTACATTGACTCTCGCTCATTCCACGTCATGTTTGAATAATTTTTCCACCCTTGGTTATACGAGTTGGGAGGAATACCATACGGAGGTTGCCATGACTGGAAATAATTTCTTTCTTGTACCTGTGGATAATATTCAAAAAAATATGTCCTAGAGAGACAAGCATTAGTAGCATGAGAATAAGACTCATAATTTTGACCCGACTCATACATGCTATAATTATTCATTCTATGCATTCTTGAGTCCCAAAAAAATAACAATAAAAATAATAAAAGAAAATTATGTACACTAAAAAAACAAAGATAAATAAAAGAAATTATTTACACTACCAAAATTAACTTGTTAAAACACAACAAGTTCCCGGCAACGGCGTCAAAAACTTGATGGATAGAATTCCACTGTGTAATAAAAATACCTTGCAAGTATACAAGTTACCGAAGTAGCAATATACAAAAGTAAGGGTCGAACCACAGAGACTTGAGTGAATTAACAAGTTGATTTAATTAGTGTAAACGAAACAAGAGGGGGGGTTTGATTTTGATTGATTAAAATAAACTAAATTAAAAAGCAAATAAATTAACTAATTAAAATAAAACGAGTAATATTGGAAATCAAGAATGACAAGGATTCACTCGGCATTGGGTATTCACAATTATCTCCTTCCTATGCTAATTTATAAAAACAATTACTAATCTTGTTCAAGAAATCGTTCACTTTAATAAGAGTTGGGACCCGGTTAGATGGCCGGGTTGCAACCTGCTATTATTACTTTGATGTAATGTTTTCTGCAAGGCTCTGCAAAACATCCAAGTAATACATTTAAAATCCTACGGAACAATTGATTTTAGACCCTTTTGATTTCCGCAAGGTCTTCAATTGGATCTATTCATATGAAATCTAGGCCAATGTATAAAAATTACCCATCGCAAGTGTAGTAATTTAATGACCCTAGTAATTTAAAGACCAACAATATCAATCAATAATGTTGAAGTCTAAAAATAAATTAAGCAAATTTCATTGAACAAGAACAAGAAAAGTGTGGAAGAATTAAAACATTATTAGCATAAGAATTCGACAATTGTTACATCCGATCCATGAAAAGGAATTTAGCTTCTCATAATAAATCGAAATTACAAAAATAAAATAAATAAATAAACACAGAGAATTGAAACGGGACGGAGGAAGTAATTATTTCTTTTCTTTCTACTAACGGCTGACATGAATCCTCCCTTTCAACAAAACAAGTCCTCCTTCATATATATATAATATAATATGATATACCTGGGTTGCGAAAGAATTGAGAAGCATGCTAGCACGATTCGGCTCTTCCTAAACCGGGCCCAAACGCGAGGCCCGCCGCTCCACGCCCATGACTCGTGAAAGCTTGAGTCGTACCAGAAGTCCAGCTCGTTCGATCACTTACGGTTTTCTTTTGCAAGCTGCCTTGTCTCTCAATTCTGGCCGGCCATATTGGCCGTTGCCTTCTTCGTTTGGCCCCAAAATGACGTCGCACTTCCCTCGGCGACTACAATAGCCTATTTTAAGCTTCACTCTTTTAGATTTTATTTTTAACTTTAACCCACGAAATTTTTATAAATCAAATTTCCTCCGCAGCTTTCCGTATTTTCAGGTTTGGTCCCTGAATTTCCAATAAATTACAACTTGGCCCTTGAACTTCCAAAAGTGGAGTACAAATCCTCCGTTTTCCGCATTGTTGCGCCGGTCTACGAACTATCGAAAACACTAACAAAATACATTAAATTCTCAAGGTTTTCGAACGAGAAAATAAGCTTAGGAACATATCTTTTGGATGGGTAAAACCACATCCATCAACCGCCGTATATAATGTTCCTATATACGAGGCGGGCGACGCGTGTCTTCCGCCGTATATAATGTACTATTTACGGCGGCTACACGCTTTCCGCGGTATATAATTAAAATTTCGGATACGTATACGTCCAGTATGTACGTGTATAAAGTATACGGTGCCTCAAAGTCCGCCCCCGTATATATGTATTATATACGGCGGATATAGTAGACCGCCATATATATTACCCATATACGGCGGACGCGTTCTCTTCGGCGTATATAATAACTTATATACGGCGGACGCGTATCACCGCCGTAAATAGCCAACTTTCTTGTAGTGATATACTAGTACACGAATTCATATTATGTCCTACTTGGGCCCATGTTCTTAGAATTTTTTTGATTTTGTCGAAGAAAGCTTGTTACCGTTTTAACTAACGTGTACACTCGACTATATACGCCTATGGCTCAAAAATAATAATCTCGCTTTACTTTTATTTATAGCAAAGGGAACATGGCTCCGATGTCATTTTTTGGATTTGTTCGTTAGCTTTACACATGTTAAAACTCCTACATCAGCGAGATCAGCAACCTTCACGGTGGGTTGATGATCGATACGCACGTGGCCTTTATAAGTAAACTATCATTAAAAGACTTACTTTTGAATATGTAAATTTATTTATGTATATTTGTGTATATGATTATATTTGTTTGTTTTATTTGTAATGAGAATCCATATCATGCGCCGTTACTCCCAAAGGTACTCCTCCCCGACACAGACCCATTTCATTACGTGCACGAAGTTTGGCAAGCGTCACCTCGGATGGACATCCAAAGAGAGGAGGGCCGGAGTGTTAGGGATGGGGGATCGCGGGGCTGCAACGATGCCCACATCGTCGTCGACCGTGCCGTCGGCTCGAATGTGATCGGGCCCGATCCTCGGTATGTTTCGAGGGATCTCTCTCTGCGGAGGCAAGCTTGGTTGAGGGAGAGACGGCCTTAGGCTGCCGCGATTATCGGTAGGAGACGGAGGCAAGGTTGAGGCGGAGAGACGGCTTGGGCAGCGCGGTATCGGAAGGATACTCGGAGCAGTCCAATTTGAGGTTGATGATGGCCCAGATGCGAGTATACTGCAACATCATGGGTATTCCCGCACGCACTCCCGAGTATCGGCTCCCCTTCGACTACTATTGCCGGGAGTCTTTTCAGTCTCCCCAGTCTTGATTTTGGGAACCCTCGATTTGGTACTTGTATACTTTCATTTGTGATGTCTCCAGATTTTTGTACTATTTGAATTTGTAATAACATTTGGTATTTTAAATTTTTTGTAATAAAGTTGTAGGTAATTTCTAAGGTTTTTTTAGTATTTGGAGTAGTTTTATAGTTGATATCAATTTGTTATATCGGGTACAAAAAAATATTATAATTGACATTTTTGATTATTTTTTTTATTTATTGGCATTATTAAGAATGAATCTAAGTTTTTCGCCAACACTTGTAAGTTATTTTATTTTAATTAAAATTCTAAATACATCAACGAAATATTCCGCAGTGAAATAAAAAATTTAATTAAATAAAATTCCTTTCATCGTGAGCGCGGAATATTCCGTGTTTGTATTTAAAATTTTAATTAAAATAAAAAAAAAAAAATAAACCGATGGCGGAAATTTACTGCCGTTGAAGTTATTTTATTTTAATTAAAATTCTAAATACGAGAGACGAGACATATTTCGCGGTGAAATAAAAATTTAATTAAATAAAAATTACATCGGCGCTGGCGGAATATTTCGTCATTTTGTATTTAGAATTTTAATTAAAATAGAAATACCTCGGCGACGGAAATTTTCGCCGGGGAGCTATTTGGTAGAATAATATTTACGTTGCCGTGTACAGCCGATGATTGAGCTGGCTCGGACGCTGCGGCAGCTGCTGCCGGTCTGCGGACCCACCGATGGAATAATTTACGCCCTGGGCGCGCTATTTGCGGCGACGGAAATGCTACTTTAGCACTTGGTGGAATACTTCCGTCGCTAAAACATGTTTTTTGGGTAGTGAGAGGGGCGGAGATTTAGGATTAATTGTTTGATAATTTGAATGTGTTTTTTTTTTTTTTAGAAATTGCCAGATTACAAGGAGGAAGATAATTAATTAGGGAGTCCATTTTGGGGAAACTTGTTTTCTCCATAAGTTATAAAAAGTCCACTTTCTAATTTTTGGAGTTTCGAAGCTTGTAAAACAGTTGAGTTTCGAGCTTAAAACACGAGTTTAGACGTTAAAATACCTAGAAGTTAAAACATCGAGTTTAGGCGTTAAAACACCGAGTTAAGGTTAGTAACTAAAACATCGAGTTTATGTCTTAAAACATCGAGTTTATGTCTTAAAACACTGAGTTTTTGCCTTGGATTTTTTTAAAACAAGACTTTTTATAAGTTTGGAAACGAGTTCCCCCAAAATTTTCTGATTAATTAGGTGTTTTACAATATAGGTGTGGTTGGCCTTACGGGAAATAGTATCTAGGAAGGAAAATGGACTTAATGAATATCTAAAGTCCAATTAATATTTTTCTTTTTCTTTTTGAAGCTAAACTTAAGTAGGAGTATTTGTGAATTGTGAGTACTACTTTCTCAAAATAAATATCAAAGATGTATGTATAGGAGTAGGAGTAGTTAATTATTGAATTCAAATTATTCCCTCATTCATACGTAATTAGTCAAAATTTAATTTTGATTATTTAAAATTTTCGATATCTTTTTTATGAAATTAGCATTTCACCCCCTTACCCACCGTTGTGGGTAAAAACTTCGAGATTACCACGTCTTGAAAATGTTCAAGATGTCATCGTCTTCGTTTAGCTTGGGTAAAAATACTTTGATTATTAAATTATTAATTAATTATTGTTATATCTATTATACATGGAGAAAAATAAGAACATGGGAATTTGCTTTTCATGGACTCACTTCAACGGTTAGAAGACCAAGTCTAGGATCAAGGATTGACATGCCGAGATTATAGGATAGTTTGTTATTTCTTGTTATCCTTAGTCATCTTTTCTTTATTTAAGGATTTATGGCTGGAACACAACACACACACTGTTCACGCATACTTTTGTAATCCGCCATAGCTCCACCATCATTTGTAACTCCTTGAATATCAATACTGCCGTTGGGGAAGGCAGGTGGTCATAATCACCTCCTGAGGTTTTATGCCGACGAGATCTTCATCTCAAGGGTTTTTCCTCGTTATATTGTCGTGTCATCCATGTTCCATGATCACACCGATTATACTCCATTGTGTCTTCCTAATCTTACATTTTGATCTTTAATTTGATCCATTATTTTTTCACCAAAACAATTTGGCGCCCACCGTGGGCCTTTGGTTTTTTAATTGGTTTGAAATCCTCACATTTCCATTATGTCTACCCAACCTATGACTTCCGCCGCCAGCAAAACCCTTGCTATCCCTAGCAGCGTGATTCCCCCTACTAGGAGCCTCAACACTAGCAAGTCGACAACCGGAGGCCATGAGTCATTGCCACCACCTCCACCTTTGGGGTCAGGCAAGAAGCAGACGCCTCCGTCACCTGATTCCGGGATCAAGAGTATGCTCATTCAGATGAAGAATCATTGGATCATGCAGTAGAATAGTACCTCCTTCATAACTGAAACTTTGATAAAGGTGCAAAGGGAGCAAGAGTTGCTTACTAAAAGAGTGGATGATGTCTCCCCTATGCGTCCTAGAATCCTTGATTTCAACATTGGGGACAGCTCTCAGACCTTCAATGAATTCCTTCTGATGGCCTCAACTGGAAGGATGTCGTCATCACCAATCTTGACGTCTTCTCCATTGCTGACGACTTCTATGGCGATGTCGACACCATTCGCGTCCAATGCCTTCGAGGTGACTTCTTCAGAAGGACCAATCTTCACCAACAGCTCCATCGTGATGCCCTCCGCAGATAACACTAATCCCTTTGCTAATCTCAATACCAAATTTATTTCAGATAATACTGCTCATACCACTAACCCTTTTGCAGGTACTTACATTGCGAGTCAGCTTCAGGAATTGAGAGACATGATCATGAATGTGCCAGGCGTCACCCCGCCTATCCAGCAGGTCTCCCCAACATGTTACAACCAGTCTCGCTTTACTCCAGCAATTGCGCATGTCGATATCCCTAATGGATTTAGCGTACCAGCCATGAAGTTATATGACGGAAGCTCGGATCCTGAGGAGCATGTCGCCCATTATCAAGAAAAATGGAGATTGTTCGCATCCCGCTCCAGTTTTGTGAGGCTTGTTTGTGTCGAGGGTTCGATTCGACATTGGTGGGACTAGCATTGAAGTGGTTGATTCGTCAACCTTCTGGTTCCATTGGGTCGTTTGCTCAGCTAGTCAACCTGTTCAACAATCAATTCTCTTGTAGTTGACAGTTCGAGAAGCTCACTAGTGATCTTTACCGCATCATCCAGCAACCCGCAAAAGCCTTGAAGGACTATGTTAACAGATTTAACAAAGAGGTCCTAGAAATTCCCAATCTGGACATGGCGACAGCTGCAGAAGCCTTCAAAATGGGCTTGAAGAAATATTCCCCGTATTATGAAGATTTGGTGATGAACCCATGCAAGAAGATGGAAGATATCTGAAACCGAGCATTAAGATTCATCAGGCTAGAAGAGGACAAGGTGCAGCAGTCCAAGCATTCTGATAAGGCGTCGTCATATGACCACCCTGACAGCAAGATAGAGTCATCTCACCAAAGGCAGAACAGATCCAGACCTTATCACAGAAATGACCATAGCAAAATCAATTATGTGGAAGATGACGGAGATAATGATGATTTTGAATCCCCTAAAATTTCTGACTATTATTTCTCTGTTGATGTTTCAGGTATCCTTTGTGCCATGAACAACCTTGGAGATAAGGCAAGGTGTCCTCGGAAGAATGACAAGCCTTCTGGTTGGAAGGATAAATCCAAGTGGTGTGCCTACCACGAGGATTTTGGACATCTTACCGAAGATTGCATCGCCTTGAGGAAGGAGATTAGTTACCTGCTATCAAAGGGACATCTTAAAGAGCTCCTTGGCAAACACGAGAACAAGACGGAAAGCAAAGAGCCCATTCCAGCTAGACCGCCATCTCCTCCACCGGTAACAAAGGTAGTTAATGTTATTAGTGGTGGTTCTGATATATGTCGCACTTCTCTGTAATCCTGACTAAAAGATTCGTGCTTAAGCAAGCAAAAGATGAGAAGCCCGAAAGACTTTTGAAGATGTCGCAGCTCACGTTCCAATATGTCATCTCCTTTGAAGAAAGTGACAGAGACAATGTTATGGATCCTCACCATGATGCCTTGGTCATTGCACTCCAGATCGCCATTGCGTAGTCGGGCGTATTCTAGTAGATGGAGGCAGTTCAGCGAATCTCATTATGCTAGACGCCCTGAAAGAAATGAAGATCCCTGAAGAAAGCATCGTTAAGAGGACCTCAGTTCATGTAGGTTTCAGTGGAGAAACTAAAAGTAAAGTGGGAGAGATCACACTTCCAGTTTTTGTTTAAGGCATCAACTCCATAGAGAGATTCTGCGTGATTGATAGTGCTACGTGTTACAATGTAATTTTGGGCAGCCCATGTATTCATGGAATGAAAGCAGTGCCATCCACCTATCATCAATGCGTGAAGATGCTGACACCCTGGAGAGTTGTCAAGGTTTACAGTGATCGGAATCAACTTAAGGAATGCTATATGACATCCATGAAGGCGTCGAAATCTCCAAAGATGGCATAGCAATTACAGAGAAAGGCCCGTGAGGTTCTGGAGGCGAAGGAGCGTGATGTAAAAGAAATATCCATAGATCCCTCAAACTCAGATCTCAAGGTGCTAATTGATCAAGACGTTCCAGCAGAGATCGAGGAAGATCTTGTCAACCTCTTGAAAAGCAGAGTTAAGAGCTTCGCCTGGAAGCATGAAGACATGACAGGCATCAGCAAAGATGCCATCACCCATAAACTCAACATTGACCCATCCTTCAAACCAATTCACCAAAAAAAAATGGAAATTCGCACAAGGAAGGAATCTAATCATTCAGGAAGAAGTAGACAGATTGCTCAAAGCCAAGATGATCAGAGAGGTCGAATACTCGAGATGGTTAGCGAATGTGGTGGTGGTAGAGAAGAAGAATGGCAAATGGAGAGTTTGTGTGGATTTCACAGACTTAAACAAAGCCTGTCCCAAGGATCCTTTCCCCTTGCCACACATCGACACCTTGGTCGATGCCACTTCTGGGCATGAAGTTTTGACCTTTATAGACGCGTCTTCGGGATTTCAGATCCGAGATGGAGCCATCTGGAACTAATAGAGGACACCGCCTTCATTACCTCGATGCACTGTCCAGAAATATGTTGATAAAGTCAAATATAATTTCGGTTCATTTTTGTATTGTAATTAGTATTTTAGGATTGATTTATGAAGCATATTTATTTTTACTATCATTTATTTTAATTACATTTCAATAATTTAATTTGTTGTAGTTTATATTTTATTTCTAATTCCTATTTACTTTAAGAATAGGATGATTTAGAGTGTGATTGGAGAATAGATTTTGAGGAGATTTCATCAGTATTCTTGTCCTAGTCCATAGTTAGCACGATAGGAAGTATGGCACTCTGAAGGTTTAGAGCGTTTTTTACCTTGAGAAGTTTAGGAGTGTTTTTCAAGTTTCATGGGCACTATAAAATAGTCAAAGTAATCGAATTTTAGACTATTTTTGATTAATAAAATTACCGCTCTAACTGCTTGTAATTAGTTTTCAAACCTTCTTAAGTCTTTATTTTATCGCCGCTTGGACAAGATTCCTCCTGGAAGTTCTTGGTTGATCTAAGGAATTGCACCCTTTGCATGTCTGATTTCAATGCTTCGCTATTATTCAATATGCTATTTATGATCATCTCTACAGTATTTATTGAGAGAAGGTTTTGATTTTGATCAAGCCTTTTGGTTACTATTCCATTGCGTTGCTACATCTTGGTTACTATGGCTTGACTAAGAAATGAAAGCAATGCCTACTTGGAAATGCGAGGTTGCAGCGTTAGTCAATATGATGTTCAAAGAAGCAGACTGGACACACATCAGAAGTGTACATCGAATTGCATATGGTTGACAATAAATCAAAGAAAGTTGAAATAAAATCATGCATACAAGATCTGTCAAGCCTTCGACATGTTGGACACTGACAGACATGAAGTTAAATCCCAATCCACTGAAATGCTAAACTCAAAGGAAGGTAATCTTTGGCATGAAGTCTCATAAAACTTTGGCATGAAGTTGGCCGTAGAAATTCTTGACATGGCGACGCAAAGAGGAATAGATCAGTCTGAAGCCTGAGCAAAAGGAGCTATTATTCGACTGACGTCGCCTGGAGTGCCAGAAGATGTCCAGATTACGTGGACAGGAAGATTATCAGCCTTGAATCGATTTATCTCAAAATCTCGGACAAATGCGGCCATTCGGTAACATCCTGGTGAGAAAGACTGCTGTATTCCATGGATTTGAATGACTTGAAAAGAATGAAAGGTGCCTTTCAAGATTTAGTGTTGTGTCCCATGTCAACACCTCCTCGACTCACAAAGCCTCAAGAAGGTGGTAGCCGTCATATACCACTTTCATTTAGCCAGCCTTCTCCTGAAGAACAATAAGTCGGTGGCTACATCGTCTTGGAGTTGAGAGCAAGATGGCGTCCAATCCAACAAACAATATATTACGTAACTAAACCTCTTTGATGTGAACGGAGTCAGGTATTCACACCCTTGAGAAATTAATTTTAGCAGAATGTTATCACTAAGCCAATTAAGATTACTTTGAAACTCATATTATTTGTACTTCGCACTAACTATCCAGCATAAAAGTGTCATGCTAGAGGAAGCCGAGAGATGTCGGGGAGGAGGATGGCGAAGTGGTTTGTCTGTTCAACTTAGCACATATGACAGTTCGGTATGAAACCTAGAAACAATGCAATAAATCATGCAAGCACTTGTAGATTTTGTGGCAGACTTGAACTAGTCCAAGCATAAGGCAAACTGTGAGGACAGTAGATATCCAAGCCTAACTCCAAGATGGTGACATCCCGCGCATGAATGGACTCTGATTCACATGGTGCCTCAAATATGAGGGTACGGACTAGGTGTTTGTACTGAAAGAGTCGCCACAAGGGGACATCATACTCCAGGCCATTAGTTGCGATTTTAAAGCTACAAATAATGAAGCAGAATACGAAGCCTTAATCGTGGGCTTAACCATGGCTCTAGACATGAACGTTAAAGCAATTCAGGTGTATAGTGATTCATTGTTATTATTCAATCATTTTAATGGCTCCTATGCAGTAAAAAATGCCAAGATGTCAACTTATTTGGGCATTGTGAAAATTTTGGCAAGCAAATTTCAAATCTTTTCCTTTGAACAAATACCCCGAGAGGAGAACTCTCAGGCAGATGCTTTGGCCAATCTTGGACCAGCTTTCAAAAGCTTATCTCAGACCAATATATCAATTATCCATGTCAACATCCCTGCCGTGGAAAGGTTAGAACTTTTTTGCATAGATGACGACGTCTCAGATAATCAGATAGAGACATCTTGGACTGCACCAATAATTAAATATCTTCAAGATTGCACCATCCCCGACGATGAAAATAATGCTAGAGCTTTCAGGGTAAGAATTTCAAGATTTGAGTTAATAGATAATGTGTTGTTTAAGAAGTCTTTTGCAGGACCATATCTAAGATGTCTCGAAGCGGACAAAGCAAAGGAAGTTCTTAAAGAATTGCATGAAGGATTGTGTGATAATCATTCTGGGGGCAGAAGCTTGCATACAAAAGCTCTAAGAAAGGGTTACTACTGGCCAACTATGCTTCAAGATGCCTCCATCTTTGCCAAGAAGTGTGATTCCTGCAGAGACATAGCGACATCTTGCACCTCAACCAGCGAGAATTGCTTTCATCCTATCCTCTCCCTTAGCCATTTATGACATGGGGAATGAACATAGTAGGCAAATTGCCTAAAGAACCCTGGAGGGAAAGTGTTTTTGCTCTCGCAATGACAGACATTTTTCGAGTGGGTTAAAGCTGAAGCCTATGTTCAAGTTCGTGACAAAGAAGTCATCTCCTTCATTAAAAAGAATATCTTCAGCAGATTTGGCATCCCGTCCGAAATAATATGTGATAACGGCTCTCAATTTATTAGCAAGAAAATGCAAGACTTTCTCACTAGATGGGGAGTCAAGATGGTTACATCATCACCGATACATCCTCAAGCTAATGGACAGGCAGAATCAAGTAACAAGATTATCATCAACAACTTGAAGAAGAGGCTAGATCAAAAGAAAGGAAGATGGGCAGAGGAGCTTCCATTTGTCCTTTGGGCGGATAGAACAACACCAAATAATGCAACAGGTCAGACCCCTTATTCCTTAGTATTTGGTGCAGAAGCGGTCATCCCTGCAGAAGTCTTCGTCCCTACCGCCAGATATGGGTTGTTGACACCTGAGCACAGGGGCGGAGCCAGGAATTGATCGAGGGGGGGGCAAGATTACACGGGGTTGGAGGCGCGCCGAAACAAAATTTTCGGGTCGGACAAGTAAAAAATGGGTCGGATTCATGAAATACAATGTATTTTAGTTAACAAAAAGGATAAAAGTAAATAATTCAAAGAACAATTGAAATAATGTTGAAGTATTTAACGCAAACAATTTATTAAAATATATTACTCGTACAAAAAAGAAATTCAAATTTGCTAATTAAACTTGGGATAATAGGAAGAAAGACCAAAAACAAAAAAAATGGGAAAAGCCTAACGAATTAATTAAGATTGAAAAATGTGAGGAAATTAAGAGAAAGAATAGCAAAGATGGAAGACAAATAAAATTAATTGAAAATGTAGGTAGCAGGGTTCGAACATGGATTTGAAAGAAAACACCAAAGGCTTTAACTTTACCCCTTCTACCACTAAACCACACCACTCACTGGTATTAATCTTGAAGTTAATTATATATATACATATATAACAAAAATATGGTGGGGGCAAAAAAAAAAAAATTCCACTGCATTTCCGCGCCGGAGGGGCGAGTGCCCCCGCCCCCGGATCCGCCACCGAGCGTAACGATGCCAACCGGAGTCACGATTTGGATACCATTTATGAGTTAAGAGATTTAGCCACAATCAGGATGGTGGCATATCAACAGAAGATTGCTAAGTCCTACAACAAGAATGTCAGATTAAGGAAGTTCCAAGTTGGTGATCTGGTCCTACGCAAAGTATTTCAAAATACAAGATAGCTCAATGCTGGAAAGTTGGCCCCTAAATGGGAAGGACCGTACTTGGTGGATGCTGAGACAGGAAAAGGTTCGTATTGGCTATCAACCTTAGATGGAACAAGGATTCCCCGGAGCTGGAATGTCATTCACCTCAAGTCCTATTTTATGTAAGTTTCAATAACGACATTTCCATACAAATAAAACCAAGGTATAAATTTTACAGTTTTATTTCAATAAAAGTACTTTTCAATTTTGTTTATTATTTGAACATTTACTGACTTAAGCATCGGAGGGGTGTTAGCTAAGCTAACACCCACCCCTAATGTGTTTCTGTTATGCAAGAAAACATGAAGCATTCAAATAAACCATGCGACCTTAAGATGTCAACACCATTCCAGGAAGGTGACATCTTAATACTGACAAAGTCAGGTATGATCACATTTTTTATTCGAAGCAAGTTATTTCCTTACTTCTTTTCTTTCAAATAATTTTTTTTACAAAAGTCTAGTACTTTTCTATTTCCTTTTATCAAATAAAAAATGACATCAGAATAGATGTCGAAATCTTTCACTTTCTTATTGTTTTGCAAGAGGTCATCATCTCAAAACATTTTCGTGAAGACAACCACTTGAGACTGGCCATCTCACCTCCGTTAAAGGTACTTAATCCCTTCAAAGGTTTAAAGAAATTATTTTCTTTCATTTTCAATAAGGTTTAAACACCTCGTCTGGAGCGCACGATGTCAACCTTGATTGAGGTGTGTTATGGGCCCGTATGTTTAATATATACGAATAGGGCTGTTACACGAACCGAGCCTGTTCGAGCTCGATTCGGGCTCGGCTCGAAAAAAGCTCGAGTTCGAGTGGGCTCGAGGCGAACTCGAGCTCGAGCTCGAACCGAATTTCAAGTTCGTCATTTTTTCGAGCCCGGCTCGTGTTCGGCTCGTATGTTCGACGAGCTCTGTTCGAGATCGACTCGTTTAAGCTCGACTCGGGCTCGGCTCGTTAAAAGCTCGGATGAATTATGAATTTTTTGTTAAAAATATATATATTTAGTGACAAATTAAAAGACCAAGCTCGAGCTTGGCTCGTTTAGGCTCGAGTTCGATTGCAACTCGAATTAGGGCTCGATAAAGCTCGTTCGATTTCAGATTTTTTTTCAAAAATAAGTCGAAGCTCGAGCTCGGCTCGTTAATACTCGAGTTCGAGCAGCTCGCGAAAAGCTCGCGAACCGGCTCGCGAAAAGCTCGAAACTTGATTCGAGCCGAGCTCGAACATGAATTCTGGGATCGAGCTCGAGCTCGAGAAAAGCTCGAGCTCGTTTAAAAGTTCACGAGCTCGAGCTCGAAACATCAAAAGCTCGGCTCGGCTCGGCTCGTTTACAGCCCTATATACGAATTACCCATCTCCACTCAACCAATGTGTTTTGACCATAAGAATTTTCCAATTTGGTTGTGGCATATTCGTGCCACCTAAGAATAAAAGGTTCTTGACATTTACATGTCAATCAAAGCAAATGCAAGGATTTTTACATTCATCGCAAGGTGACAACATCTCCAAGTAAACTAACATGTCATCCTTCTATTTTCGTTTTTCAAAAGATTATCCCTACCAGAAAATATTTTTCAAAACCAGTCAAAGCCTAGAAAACTTTTTTACCCTAGAAACCTAAAGTGTTAAACCAACCCAACACTTGAAAAGTAAATTGTTTTTGGCCCTTATGGACCGATTACAAACCCAAAAACATTAAAAAAAAAATTCCAAAATATCCCGGGACGCAGCCTGTCATCAAACCAAGAGTTTTAAACAAAAACCATTTTTTGAAAACCTTCACGGGGTGGCTACTACCGCAGATATTGTGCCTTCTTCCTGCATGACATCATCCTTCAAACTGGATGATACCTCTCCTACTTGAGATTCTTCTCCATTCAGGTTCTTCAGGATCGAGCGTTGTTGCTCAACGTCCCATTCTGTGTGCCTTCCTTCTTGGAATTCCTCCATCATCTGAATCTTGATCTCCATCATGATCTTAGCAGCAGAAGCCATCAAGCTCTTCTTCAGGTCCTAAATCTCTTGCAATTGAGTATCCTGGATGGATGACATCCCCTTCATCAAGCTTTCAACTTCATTTTGTAGGTCCTCCACCTTCTTGGTCAGTATATCTTTCTGCTTCTTCATCTGCAGCGTTTCTATGACCAATTTCCTGTTCCTCTCCTCCAGACTATTCATTTTCGTTTTTGCCACATCAAAACCCTGTAGATTGATAGTTAGTATAGAGGAATCATTTCAAAATCAAAAAAAAAACCATTTTTGAGAAAATAGAAAACTCACCACTGATACCATGGTGACAGCTTCCTTCTTGATATCCTTCAAACCCATTCCTCAAAAGCACCTATGTTGACAAATTCTTTAGGACCACTCTTTCTTTTCTTCAATCTTGCCCCAACTGAAGGTGCCTCCATCTTTTTCTTGTGCACCACAAGTTGTTGGCTCGCTTGGGATTGTCCTACGAAGTCTTGCAGGTCTTTTAGCGAAAATGCCGCCGCAGATTTGGACAACACTGTCAAAACAGAGAATGTGAGTTATGAACTAAAATGGCAATCAAACTTCAAGTAAAACTTTGGAGTAATCTAGGAAGCTCTTACCAGTTGACACCTCCGCTGATGGTGGCACCTCGAACTCTTCCGAAATGGCCCCTGTCTCCAAAAGTTTGAATGATCTTTCCTCTTCTGTAAACTCCAGCAGCCTTCTCACCTTCTTCTCAGTATCAACAGAGGGAGGAAAGAGCTTTGCCCAATCAATAGCTACAAATTCAAAAGAGAAAATTACAAATTCAGTCAAATATGGGAAAAAGGAAAAATAGAAATTTAAGAAGATACCTTCCCTATTCCACCTCGTCGCTAGAGTATCACCCTCTTCCAAAGACTCGTTCTCTACAAAGAAATATCTTGACTTCCAACCCCTATCATTAACCGTGACCTTGGCAAACAAAGGTTTCATCCCAAACCTTGTTTTCATGAGATATCGTGTCGAGCCAAAAGTTTGAAGTTCGTACACTGATGCTACCTCCACTACCAGAAACTGGTGTTTTAGCGATGGAAACAACAGCGACGGAAACATTCCGTCGCTGAATAGCGACGGAAATTATGCTATAGCGACGGAATAATTTTGGCGTCAAATTTAGCGACGGAATTTATTTCCGTCGCTAAAACGAATATTCTTCGAATATTCATTTATTTACCGCCACTAAATTGGCGTCAACTTTACCGACGGAATATTCCGTCGCTATATCTTTATCAGCGACGGAATTATTCCGTCGGTGGAAAGTTATTATTTTTTTATTTTTTTTTAATCAGCGACACAATAATTCCGTCGGTAAAAATTAAATATTTTTAATTTTTTTTAAAAATAAAACCAGCGACGGAATATTTCCGTCGGTGATTAATTAATTTTTTTTAATTTATCACCGACAGAAATATTCCGTCGCTGATTATAAAATTTAATTTTTAATTATTTTTAATTTGTCAGCGACGGAATAATTCCGTCGCTGATTATAAAATTAATTTTTAAATATTTTTAGAACTAATTAACAAAATAACTAACTCAAAACATTAAAAAATTTAACTGAAACGTTAAAAAAATTGACTGAAATTTCAAAAAACTAACTGAAATTTTGAAAAACTAACTGAAAACGTTAAAAAACTATCTGGAAAGGTTAAAAAACTGACTGAAATTCAAAAAAACTAACTGAAAACGTTAAAAAACTGACTGAAATTTCAAAAAACTAACTGAAAACGTTATACCCTATACCATATACTATATACCCTATACCATATACTATATATATACCCTATACCATATACTATATACCCTATACCATATACCATATACTATACACTATACTATATACCTTATACCCTAAACCCTAAATCCTAACCCCTAAACCCTAAACCCAAACCTAGAGGTGGCCGGTTCAATAAACCGCCGGTTAGCCGGTTAAAAATCGGCGTTTTTCAACCTTGAAATCTCCAACTTGAACCGAACCGCCTAACCGGCTAAATCGGTTACGGTTTAGGCGGCTCACGATTTTAACGGTTATCCGGTTAACCTCCGATTTGACGGTTTGAATCTGCTCGGCCGAGTCTTTGGTGTTGCTCGGTCGAGCATACCCTTTTAGGGTTTAGGGTTTGAGGGTTGCTCGGTCGAGTCTTTGGTGTTGCTCGGTCGAGCAACCCTTTTAGGGTTTAGGGTTTGAGGGTTGCTCGGTCGAGCAACCCTTTTAGGGTTTAGGGGTTGAGGGTTGCTCGGCCGAGTCATATAATAGTGCTCGGCCGAGCATATCATTTTTCAGTTAATTTTTTAACAGTTTTCGTTAACTTTGTATGTAGTATATTAATTTTATTTTTTTTCAATTTTTGACTTTAGACTTAAGTTTACTACATACAT
The DNA here is from genome assembly GCA_022495995.1 of Adenophora triphylla var. japonica. Lineage (NCBI taxonomy): Eukaryota > Viridiplantae > Streptophyta > Magnoliopsida > Asterales > Campanulaceae > Adenophora > Adenophora triphylla. The sequence continues at coordinate 21,491 of JAFEMH010005300.1, forward strand.
TTTTTGCAAAAAGGTTTATAAAAAAAATTATGAATTTTTAAAGAAATAAAAGTTAACGGTTTTTTGCAAAAAGTTAACTTTTAATTTTTTTCATTTTTTTTTTTTGGATAAATAAGACTATTTTAGACTTAAGTTTACTACATACATTTTTTGAAAAAAAAGTTTATAAAAAAAATTATGATTTTTTAAAGAAAGAAAACTTAACTTTTTTTAAAAGAAACGAAAATATATAAAAGAAAAAAGGGACGGTACCCTTAAATTTTATTAATCAAAATAAAATTACAAAGAGGGGGACAACCAACCTTACCCTTTTATAAATAAGGGGGGACATTTAGGAACATTTACCTCAACCTAACTATTACAATTAATTTAAAATAAATCTAATCTAAAGTCTAAACATCATTCATTCATCACTACTTTTCGTGGAGTCCTCGACATCGTATTGATATCTTGGATCCAATAGATCCTCATCATAAGGCATGTCTTGTTGCCTTTTTTCCGCTCTAACCCAATCGCCAAGTAAAAGTTGATGTTCCAAGTTTTCACTTGTTAGTTGAGAACGTCTTTCATCCAAAATATTTCCACCAACGCTAAATGCCGATTCAACCGCCACTGTTGAAGCGGGAGAGGCTAATACTTCTTTAGAAACTATGGAAAGTATAGGATAAATGTCTTTCCTTCTTGACCACCATTGTAAAACATCAAATTCATTTGAATTTGGATCTTGATTTAATTCAAAGTTTGTAGTGAAATAAGTTTCTAACTCCACGGAAAGGTTTGATGATGATGAAGATGAACCTCGAGAAGGACCATATTTTTTACTATACAAATTTGCAAAAAAACTATATGGATCCCCACTAGTAAAACTTGGTTGAGAAGTAGAGGAATCATCTTCATGTTGTTGACTTTGAGAAGTATTTCCATATAAGGCATTATACTCATTAAAAAGGTTAATCAAATCATTTTTTGTGTCATTAACAATAATTGACGAAAGTTCATAACTACCGTCACCATCGGGATATAATTTCATATAATAATAAGTTATAATGGACTCTAAATCATCTAATTTAACTCGAGGATCTAATAACTTTGCAACCAAGAAAAGAGACGGAATAGTGTCAAAATATTTAAGCCACTTTTATCTCATGTTAAAAATGCATTGTTTTAAAATAGGGCATTCTTTTTAAATTGTCAAAAATAGTAACAATTGCAATACAATGCTCTAGCACCAAAACGGAAGTTGGATAATAAACTCCCGAAAAAGCCAAAGTAGCGGTATTAAAAATCTTTGACAATTCACATAAATTAATGCATGCATTCCAATGATAAGTAAATAGAGGTTCATGATAGCCAATTGACAAAAAAAAATTGCGTTAGGAGATCTTTATAAGCAAAACAATCGCTTAACATTTTATAGGTGGAATTCCACCTAGTTGGAACATCGTAAGTAAAATATTTGTCCGACATATTTTTACTTCTTAAAAACCTTATCCATTTTTTTGTATTAGAATTTTTTTTTTGAAATAAATTGAAGAGCTCGTCTAATTGGCTTAACATTAGTTTCTAATGCATCTAAACCATCTCTAACACATAAATTAATTATATGACATAAACATCTAATATGAAAAAACTTACCCCCAAGTGAGGGTTGACAAACAGTAATTAAATCGGGCAAACTAGCCGTATTAGCACTTGCGTTGTCAAATGAAATAGTAAATATTTTATTTAAAATACCATATTCAAGAAAAATTTCAAGCAATTTCGCACAAATATTTCCCGCGGAATGGGGTGGCTCAAAATTTTTGTAAGCAATTAATCTTTTTTGGATTTTCCATGAATTATCTATCCAATGGCAAGTAACGCCCAAATAAGTATTTCTTTGCCAATGATCACTCCAACCATCGGCACAAATTGAAACTTTATTTTCTAATTTTGATAAAACACCAATTAAATCTTTTTTATATCTTTTAACCACTCTAGTAATATTACGTACGAGATTCGTACGTGGTACTCTCATGGCGGCGGGGTTCAAAGAAAGGCAAGCAAAATTTTCATAAAAATCACAATCCGCAAAATTAAAAGGAAGGCCTTTAACGCAAATAAATTTGGCTAGTTCATCCCTATAAACCCACTTGTCAAATTTAAAAAGGACGGAAGAAGGGGAAGACGAACCTTGTGCACCCGAACCCGAACTACGTTGTTGAAATTGTAATTGAGTTTGCGAAGCGGAAATGCCAACTTTGTCGGGATGTTTTACCGCCAAATGCCCGTTGAGCGTCCCATGCCCTCCGCCTCTTTTGAATGCGTAAGTCGCATTACAATAGTTGCAACATGCTCGAAAATTATAATCATCCTCGACAGTAATTTTTCTTTTGATGAAATGGATGGCGAAGGTATCGGATTGCGGCTCTCTTTCTCTAGGGGGTTGTCGTTGTCTCCGACCCCGACCACCTCCCCTAGCTCGGCTGCCCCTACCACTCCTAGCATTACCACTTTCAATTTCAACTTGTTCTTCTTCCTCATTTTGTAGAAGAGAAAGAGTAGAGAGAAATAATGTGGAAATAAAATGGGAGGAGGGAGGTGATATTTATTGTTAGTAAATTAGGCAAAAAAAAACATTTTTTTTTTAATTTTTGACTGCCCAAGTTAAAGTTCTGACGAACATAACGGCTAGTTTTTGAAAAAGTAGCCGTTGGAATGAGTTCTGGCGTTATGCTCGGCCGAGCAACTCATATGACTCGGTCGAGCATGACCGTTATTGGAAATTAACACACTGGAAGGTTATGCTCGGGCGAGCGACTCATATAACTCGGCCGAGCAAGTCAAAAACCGGTGGTTAACCGACGGTTGACCGGTTTTTCAAAATTCCAAACCTTAACCGAACCGGCCAATTACCGATTTCGGTTAGCCGGTTCCAGTTAACCGCCTTTGACCGGTTTGACCCGGTTTTGATCGGTTTTCAACCGCCCGATTGACCCGTTCGGTTTATAAAATGGACACGTCTACCCTAACCCCTAAACCCTAACCCCTAACCCTTAACCTCTAAACTCTAACCCCTAAACCCTAAACCCTAACCCCTAACCCCTAAACCCTAAACCCTAAACCTTAAACCCCTAACCCCTAACCCTTAAACCCTAAACCCTAAACCCTGAACCCTAAACCCTAAACTCTAACCCCTAAACCCTAAAACACTAAACCCTAACCCATAAACCCTAACCCCTAAACCCTAAACCCTAACCCCTAACCCCTAAACCCTAACCCTAACCCCTAACCCCTAAACCCTAAACTCTAAACCCTAAACCCTAACCCCTATACCCTATACCATGTACTATATACCCTATACCATATACTATATATATACCCTATAGGGTATAGTGTATAGGGTATAGGGTATAGTGTATAGGGTATAGTGTATAGGGTATAGGGTATAGGGTATAGTGTATAGGGTATAGGGTATAGGGTATAGGGTATATGGTATAGTGTATAGTGTATAGGGTATAGTGTATAGGGTATAGGGTATAGGGTATAGTGTATAGGGTATAGGGTATAGGGTATAGGGTATAGTGTATAGTGTATAGGGTATAGTTGGTTCCTTTTTGTTTTATATATAATACATTATTTAAGTTAAAATGTTATTGTATAAATATACTTGGCAGGTTTGTAGGTGGATACCCTACCCCAGGGACAAAGATTGGGAAGTATTGGCGGTCTCGGGTCATGTCAGAGTTTTGGCCCAACTGAAAATCATTGCCACTGGAGGAGAGGGAGAATGCTTGGGAGGAGTTTAAGGTAATGTGTTAATGGTTTTTATTTAAGACTTAAATGTTAGTTTGTTAGTAAAATGTTATAATTAATAATGATTATACTCTTTTAGTTTTGTAATGTTATCATTATATGTTGTAGGGGAAATATACATGGAGGGGGGATATCGACGAGGAGAAGGCTAGATTTGTTTTCAAGAAACAGGCTCAGAAGTTATTTCGGGATCATATTGGTAACATATTTATCTATCCTTAATTAGTTTAATTAACAATGATTATACTCTTTTAATTTTATAATGTCATCATTATTATTACGAGATATTCATATTTTTATAGGTAACACGAAGAAGCAATATTTTATTAAGCGGCTCGAGGCGAAATTACAGCCCTTGGCACCTCCTTGGATGACCGAGGAGGTGTTTCTTCGCTTTTGCGAATATTGGGCGTCGGATGGGGCGAAATCTATGGCCGAACAGGCTAAGGCAAATAGAGCAGGCTCATCGGGGTCGGCGACGAGGCATACGATGGGGACGATCCCGGTCGGCGAGCATCACTACCGTATGGTATGTATGTTAGTTTAAATGTAGTAGTGTATGCATTCTTTTAAATAGGTTTATGTAGGTATGTTGCATTTATACAATTTCAAAATAATAATCTCGCTTATTTTATTTATAGGAAAGGGATCATGGTCCGGATGTCAGTTTTTTGGATTTTCGTTAGCACCCACATTCGGACTCCTACAGCGCCCGATCAATCTCCGCAATGGGTTGACGATCGCTTTGCTAATGCCTTTGTAAGTAAACTATCATTAAATGACTTGATTTTGAATATGTAAATTTATTTATGTACATTACATTGTGTATATGATTATAATTGTTTGTTTTATTTTGATAGAGTACATATCAAGCCGTCGTTGTTCCCGAAGGAATGCCTCCCGGCCAGCCCGTTCCCTTCGTGCCTGATGTTTGGCGCTCGGTCACCTCTGAGGGACATCCAAAGAGAGGAGATTGAGTTTTAGGGATGGGGGATTATGGGCGGCAATGCCCATCGACGTCGACCGGCCATCGGCCAAATATTTTCCTGCCCAGGTATCATGATCCGAGGGTCGACACTCTGCAGGCTGAGTTGGCTGAGGAGAGACGCGAGGCTGCAGAGGCTAGGGCAAAGCTTGCGGAGGCTTTAGAGGCTCAGGCGCATATGCAGGAGGAGAGTGATCGGCGTCAGGCAGAGACTAATAGAAAATTTGCGATGTTGATGCCCGTTTGGACCAGGGTAATTTCCAGCCTCCCCCCCAATTCCCCCCGAGTTGATTACGGAATATTTTAGACTTGTTTGTACTATTTTATACTTGTTTGTAAATATTTGAGATATTTGGTACCCGCGGGAGCCCCTCCCCCCTCCCCCCCTCTCCCCCCTCTCCCCCTACCCCCTCCCGATTTGGTACGGTGATATTTACTCTTTAATTTGGTACGCTGATATTTGGTTTTTAGTTTTATAATTTTAGTTTTATAAATTGAATTGTTATATCAGGTAAAAAAAAAATTGGTTAATTGATATTTTAAATTATTTTTTTTAATTTATTTCATTATCAGCGACGGAAATTTGCGTCGCTGAAATTAATTTATTTTAATTAATTTTTATTCCAGTGACGGAAATTTTCGCCGCTATATCAATTAATTTTAATTTAATTTCAATTTAATTTTTATTTTCAGCGGCGGAAATTTTCGTCGCTGGAATAAAAATTAATTAATTTCAGCGACGGAAATATCCGCCGCTTAAATTAATTTATTTTAATTAATTTTTATTCCAGCGACGGAAATTTTCGCCGCTGAAATTAATTTAATTTAATTAATTTTTATTTCAGCAACGGAAATTTCCGCCGCTGAAAATAAAAATTAAATTAAAATTTTATTTCACCGGCGAAATATTCCGTCGCTGAAATGAAAATTTAATTAAATTAAATTGATTTAACGGCGGAAATTTTCGTCGCTGATGTCAAAAAATAATCGACGGAATTAATTTCGTCGGTCAAATCAAAATATACCGGCGAAATTTGAGTCGTCGGAACACAGCGGTGGACCACCGACGGAATTTTTTCGTCGGTGTTTAATTTTAGCGACGGAAATTTGGCTTTAGCGACAGAAATTTCCGTCCCTAAAACCTGTTTTTCTGGTAGTGCTCACTCAACCCTATGTCTAAACCAAATTCTCGGCTTACCGTTAGAATACAAGCAAAGATCCTCCAAATCATAGGCATAACTTGGACGAAAGACAGTTTTGTTTTTGGAAAAAATTCAGTTACCAACAAGGGAAAGGAGAAAGAAAAGCCTAGGACAAAGGGATAGTCGTAGAAACAAATCCAATTGGGAAAAACAAAGTCAGCCTTGACAAAAACATCAAAAGGCCGAAAGATTACAGAATCGGGAAAGCATTTACGATCCTTAATGGACTCGATTTGGTCATTATTGAAGATGCATATTTCTTCGTCAGGTTTAACTATCAAACCTTCACAAGCGAAATCCCCATCCTTGCTTGAGCTCAAGGGATTTTTTTGGCGCTGTGTTCCTTTTGGACTTGGATTTGACCATGTTGAAAAAGAGAGAAGAGAGAAACAAATTTACCTCAGAAAGCTTTAACCGCCGTTGAACAGGGTGGAAGATGGAGAAGGCGCAAAAAATTGTGATAAAGAAACAAGGAGACATCAGTCAAAAAACCCTAACTTCCCTCTATCCTCGTAAAAAATGCTCATTTAATGGGATTAAAACTCTACAACTTGCACACGTCTTATCAAGTTAATTAACCGCCAGGTTCTAGAAGAATGTGGAAAAATTATCTTTTAAACTTCATTAAAAAAGACAATTTTGGGGACAATTGTTGTGGGTAAAAACTCAGGATTGCGACGTCTTGAAAATTTTCAGCATGTCATCGTGTTCGTTCCTGCAATCAAGATAAAAATACTTTGATTATTAAATTATTAATTAATTATTGATATATCTATTATACAGGGAAAAAAATAAGAACGTGGGAATATGCTTTTCATGAACTCACTTCAACGGTTAGAAGACCAAGTCAAGGATCAAGGATTGACATGCCGAGATTATAGGATAGTTTGTTATTTCTTATTATTCTTAGTCATCTTTTCTTTATTTAAGGGTTTATGGCTGGAACACAACACACACACTGTTCACGCATACTTTTGTAATCCGTCATAGCTCCACCATCATTTGTAACTCCTTGAATATCAATACTACCGTTGGGGAAGACAGGTGCTCATAATCACCTCCCGAGGTTTTGTGCCGACGAGATCTTCATCTCAAGGGTTTTTCCTCGTTACATTGCCGTGTCATCCATGTTCCATGATCACACCGATTTTACTCCATTGTGCCTTCTTAATTTTACATTTTGATCTTTAATTTGATCCATTGTTTTTTTACCAAAACACCCACCTTTATTTATTCCGTACTTTTTTGCTCACAATATCAGCATAAAATTTAATAATTTTTTTTGAATAATTGGTAGTTAAAAATGTAAAAAATATCACTATGATTACTACGTAATATACTCCATCCAACGTCACTATTTTAAGTTATTAAATGTAATTATTATTAATTTCAATCTAAATAAGTATAGTATAGAAAAATTAAGGAAATACATTTGACATTTTAATTACTAGATACAATATGGAAAGTTAATTTCTAAAAAATATAAATACTACACCGAATTTGTTTTGAACATGTAAAATATAAAAAGTTAAATATAGAAATTGCTAATTAGAACATATTGAAAATTAATTCAGAGAAATTATTAAAACGGTATTCTATATTCCCACCGTTATTTTCAATGCCGCATATCTCTCTTAACAAATTTTATAGGATAGAAAACAACGGCTCTCGACGAATGGAAGAATTTATTATATAACTAATACTAATAGAAAAAAATATCAACAACACAATTATTTGTAATCCCAATTATTTGTAAACAGTTGTGTTGTTGAAAAATATTATTATAATAGTAACTAAAAGAAAAAGGAAAAAAATGGAGATTAATGAGAGATTTTTGATGAATAAAGAAGAAGGAAAGGTTGGGACGGTTCCACAGGATATGAAGAAATAAATGTATGTCGTTGATTTTTGATTTCTTTATTCATTCAAACATGTGACATAATAGATATAACAAAAATATGTACTCCGTATTAATGAGGAAAGAAAAAAGATATGGAGATTTGGGGGAGTTGGGCGGATTTTGTGGGGAGAGTAAATGGAAGTTTCGTTGTGAACATGTTGTTTTCGTTTTTTAAACATTGATTTTTTTTTAAAAGGTAGAGATAATTAAATGTGGGGCAACTCTTGTGAAAAAATAGTTTTTTTTCAAAATGTTATTAAGAAACTAGTTTTCAGAATCGTTCATCATTCTTATTAATTAGACTTGGTGCTTTAAAACTAGTTTTTTTCTTATGTTACAAAAAAAACTAGTTTTTTACAAGATTTTGACTTAAATGCGAGAGAGATGGGTGGTTGGAAAATATTATTTTAGGAGTTTTTTTTCTTTTTAGCATTGAGAAATTTAATGCATTCAAAAATTAATTTGAGAAATTAAAAAAAAAAAAAAACAACGGAGGCAATTCCCACTGATGATCTCATATGCAATGACGATCAATAAAAGTCAATGGCAATCGTTATCTGTGGTTGGACTTATCTTATAAAAGCCAGTATTTTGTAATAGCCAGCTAGCTGTATGTCGCTTTATCAAGAGTTAAAAGTTCAGATGGTTTGAAAATATTGATATGTAATGACGAAATTTCTGGACATTCTGCTATTTGTACCGACAATGTAGTCTTCAAGGAGGTTTTCCATAATGTATATAAAAAAATTTGTTTCCTTTTTTCCTATATTAATTTATGTCGTTTGTGTATAAGTAATAACCCGTACATCACGCGGGTGTAACACTAGTCTATTATACGAATATGAAGTTTGGGCGCGAGCAAGTTAGGTGCTTGAGTAGCTCACTCTCTCTCCGTTTCTAATTGAATTTTCAAATTTTATTTAGAGGAAATTATGATAATATTCACTTTTTTACAATGAAAAAAAAACATAAATCCATAAATATTCTCGTTATCTATTTTTTAAGAATTTAGTTTTACAAATATAAAATAACTAGAAAAAAATTGGTAAAAAAAATTAGGGACAAAGTTTTTTTAAAAAAAATCATTTTGAAACAAAGTTTCTTAAAAATGGACATTCAGTTAGGACATAAACTACTTGATCATAAAAAATTTGCTACTCATACGAGCACATAGCATTAAGAGTAGGTCTGCTGAGAAACGCGTTTCTCCATAAATTATGGAGAAACGTGTTTTTCCAAATGTTCTGGATATTATTTTGTAAGTTTCTGGATATCCAGAACCTTTGAAACTGATATCCAGAAACTTACAAAATGATATCCAGAAATTACAAAATGATATCCAGAAATTATAAAAATGATATCCGTAAAACTTACAAAATGATATCCAGAAACTTACAAAATGATATCCAGAAACTTACAAAATGATATCCAGAAATTACAAAATGATATAATGATATTCAGAAACTTACAAAATGATATCCAGAAATTACAAAATGACATCCAGAAACTTACAAAATGATATCCAGAAACTTACAAAATTATATCCAGAAACATTTAATAAATTTCTGGATATCCTTTTAAAAGGTTCTGGATATCCTTTCCAAAAGGTTCTGGATATCCAGAACCTAATCGACCCCAAAAGAATTACGGCTTCAATCGCAGGCTAAAACATAGGAAATCACAATCCAACCCACACAAACACAATCACAATCCAATCGCAGGCTCAATTCCTGCACAAACACAAAGCAACCCATAAAAACACAATCACAATCCAAACTCTCCATTTCAAAAGGTTATGAATTGTCTGGGAGCTTCGAAATTGTCGTCGTGGGAAAGGAGGTGATGACGGGAAAGATGGAAATTAGATGGTAATGGGCTAGCGCGAACTGGTTTGGAGATCGGAGAAGACGATTTGGGTTTGGCGATGGTGAGGTCTCTGTTGATTTGGTGAATCGGTTTAGGGAGGGCGATTTAGGGCGATGGAGAAATGGTGAAGCAGTTTAGAGGGGGAGGACCGGTGTTTGGTGATGGATAATGGTGATGGAATTGATGGAGCAGCAATGGCGATGATAGTGGTAACTGGTTTACGTATAGAGAGAGGTTAGAGAGAGAAAGTACCTTTGCGGATAGAGAGAGATAGAGAGTGACTGTGTGTGTGTGTTTGGAGTATCTGAGAGAGAGAGAGGTGTTTTATTGTTTTCTGCCCGTAAAGTAAATTAGAGACTATCGACGGGAAGAAAACCCGTTTCTCCATAAATGATGGAGAAACACGTTTTTCCCTAGATTTTGTGTAGCATTAATTACTAGAATAGCCTATTATTTTATGAAATTCAATTATCTTAATAAAATTTAAAATTTTTAAAAAATTGTCACTAATTATAAAGTATTGCAAATTCAATAAAAATGAATAGCGAAAATAGAAAATTTTAATATCATTTCTTCTCATTTCCACCCACACTACCCAAAACACACACACACACACATAATCTCCCTCTCTCACTCTCTCTCTCTCTCTCCTCAACCCATGTGAACCCCATCCTCTTTCCATCGGCAAACCCTCCCTCCCCTCCCCACCAACCAGCCCCTCCATCATCTTCCCCAAATAATTCTCCCTCCCATATTAACCACATACTTTCTCTCTCTCTCTCTCTCTCTCTCTCTCTCGATCTCTCTCGATCCCTCATTACCTTCCCTCCAATTTCGGCCATGGTGGTGGGTGTTGGTTACGGTGGTGGGTTTGAGTTTTAAATAAAAGATTGTTATTGGTTTGTAAATTTAAATCAAATACAATAATAGTGAATAATAGTGTTGTACATTTAATTATGTACATTACTTTTTATTTCTGTTCCAAGAGAAAAATATATACTCCCTCCGTCCCACACCATTTGATACCAAAAAAACGGGCACACGGATTAAGAAAAGGTAAGAGGGAGAAAAAGTGGAGAGAGAATGTTGTGAGTGTAAAAGTAAAATAGGAGAGAGAATGAGTGAGAGGAAAAGTTAGGAGAGAGAATGTTGTGAGTGAAAAAGTAAAATAGGAGAGAGAATGAGTGGGGTAAATAGTGAAGATTCCTTTCCATTTTGGGTAAGTATCAATTGGTGTGGGACGGAGGGAGTATTATACTCCCTTCAGTCCCAGTTCAATTGATACTTATTTCCTTTTTGGTCCGTCCCACACCAATTGATACTTACCCAAAATGAAAAGGAATCTTCACTACCCCACTCATTCTCTCTCCTATTTTACTTTTTCACTCACAACATTCCCTCTCCTAACTATTCCTCTCACTCATTCTCTCTCCTATTTAATTCTTCATACTCACAAACACCTCCTCCACCTATTTCTCTCTCCTACTTTTCCTTAATTCCCACACCCAAAAAGTTGGTATCTATTGAACTGGGACGGAGGGAGTATTTAATTAGTTAAACACAATCCCATATAAATATATTTTAACATAATCGTATATAAATAATTTTTAATAAAAAATATTTATAATATAAATATTCTATTTTTAAATACATTGTTATTTCTTTCAAAAAGAAAAAAACAGATTAATATAAACTGAAGTAAAAATATACACAAAATCTGGGGAGAAACGCGTTTCTCCGTCGCGTATGGAGAAACGGGGCTTAGTTTGTCGCGCGACATACTTAGCCACAACAACTGGATATCCTTTTCAAAGCTTCTGGATATCCAGAAGCTTGAATATGGATATCCAGAAGCTTTGGAAAGGATATCCAGAAACCAAATATTTTTTCTGGATATCCTTTTCAAAGCTTCTGGATATCCATATTCAAGCTTCTCGATATCAGAAGCTTGAAAGATATCCAAAATATTTGGTTTCGGATATCCTTTTCAAAGCTTCTGGATATCCATATTAAAGCTTCTGGATATCCAGAAGCTTTGAAAATGATATCCAGAAACTGGCTAAGTATGTCGCGCGATAAACATAGCCCCGTTTCTCCACACGCGACGGAGAAACGCGTTTCTCAGCAGACCGACTCAAAAATATATGTATATACTCCCTCCGTCCCACAAAACATTACTCCTTTACTGTTGAAAATGGAAAATAAGGAATAATGTTATTAAAGTAGGTGTTGTGAGTGGGAGGAGAGAGAATGAGTGGAGAGAATAGTAAATTTGAAAAGTGTTGTGAGTATGACAAGTGGATCCCATGAATAAAGAATTATTAAAAAATTTCCTTTTTAGAAAAGTGTGACTTTAAAGTGGGACGCCCAAAATAGTAAAATGGGTAATGTTTTATGGGACGGAGGGAGTATATTTTTAAAAAAATACTCTTTTTTTTTTCATTTTTGAATGTTATTATAATAAAATATCATTTATTTTTATATTTAGGGATATTAATATTTTCTATTTTAGCTATTTATTTTCATTCAATTTTCATTAAAACAAAAATGAAAGAATTCTTGTTCAAAAATATTCTACGTTATATGACACGAGACTTGGACGTGATCATTTAACAGATTTTTCTAACAAAATTGATTAAAAATCCTAACATGACAAAAAAGACAACTTTGGAGCCTAAATTGATAATATTGAAAGAATAGGGCCAACATTGTGAACACCCCCTAAACTTTGGGGCTCAAAATGTAATTTCTCCATTTTTAATTAAAATTTAATAATTTTCTTAATTAATATAAATATCCAAATTAAAGAGATTATTTCTTGAAAATAATCAAAATATAATTAAAGTTAAAAAAAAAAAAAAAAAGTTGTGGTTCTAGTGCTCCCACATAAATAAATCTCTCAGTGCTTATATTTGTTGCCTCAAATAAGTGCAGTGGTACAAAGAATTGAAAGGCTCCCCTACCCATCAGTGGCGGACGCAGGAAATTAAGGAAGGGGGGCCAAAATTTTTTGGAGCAAAGGATTGAAGATGGTTCGTGCGCGAAAATTTTTTTTGGCAATTTTTTCCACATTTAATACAACTTTAGTGCAACTAAAATAATCTAAGCAAACAAGCCTAACTACATACCTTTTTTTTACATAATGCCATAAAATTATCTATATTCTTGAACCAATCATCCGAATGAGACGATCAAACACACTAGTCCTTTTGGCTCAAAAGATTTCCAATGGAGATGACATTTATATATTGTAAACGCCGCAACCGTTTAGCTCTATTACCTAAGGTGACATTTTCATCGTTCGTCGTTCCGTCTTGAGTCTCGATACAATTCTTTAATTTTCTCTTTTGCTATTCTAATTCTATTCGCCGAAAATTTATTTATACTATGTACGATACTACATCGTTTAGTGTAAAATTAAAAAAAAAAAAAAAAAAAAAAAAAAAAAATCAAACAGGGCCAACTAGCCCCCCTTGCACCTTACTATGTCCGCCCATGCTACCCATCAAAAAAACCGATGAGACATGCAATAAAGTTGGCATAGTGCAAATAATAATAGCAAAATCAAATCCTATTTATTACACTAGCTACCATTTCTGAAAAGTGGGGCTACGTTTCAAGTATACAGTATGAGGTAACTCACCAACTAATCTATAGTATAAATGAGATCTATAGTATAAATGAGAGCTGTATCGTGAACAGTGGTATGAACAGTTTCATCCGCAGAAATTTCCATTTTGCCCTTACTGTTTTGTTCATTTCCCGTTTTGCTCTCATAACTATCTATGTCGTACGACATGGGTGGCCTTTTTTTTTTTGGATATATATAAAAAAAAAAAAAAAAAAATCTCACGTGGCCTTGAACACGGACATGTGCTAATAATTTTGTTATATTTAAAACCGTTCCAATAGTTTGTTGTCGGTAGGTAGGTACGGGTAGAAATGCTCAAACCAATCAATATGAGGAACCAACAGTTGGAACTATGATTGAAACCGCTGTTCTTTGGTTCGATTTTGATATTATTTTTTTTTGAATCGTTGATCTTACTGTTGGTTTGGAACTAGATTTTTTTTTTCAAAAAGAAAAGTGATTTGTTTTTATTCAATTACTAGCATTACTCCCGTGCGATGCACGACAAAATTATGGATTTTTTTCTCAAATATTTTCATTTTAAAAATTTAAATTCCAAAATAACCCATATTTGAAACTCGCTATACGGTATAGCAAATTTATAATTTTTCCGATTAAAATCGCTAAGCAAATTTAAATTTGCTCAATTTTATTTAAATTTATGCTATTAAAAAAAATATTGAACTCGCTACATAGCGAGTTTAAATTATCAAAGCAGGCCACAACCGATCCAAACCAAACCAAAGGTACAAACTCCGCCTCACTTTAAATTACAAAATAATAATTATTAATAAAGAAAACTAAATAGAAATATTATTTTTTCCATCTCAAATAAATACTTTAAAAAATATACTTCTATAAAACATTATATTATTCATTTCAAAAATAAATATTACTTTTGACTCAAAATGAATAACCAAAAAAATAATACTACATTTTTTATCTAAAAAAATGAGCATTACTTCCTTCATCACAATGAATAATTTAAAAATTAATACTACTTCATTCGCCTCTAAAATTAATGTTTGTAATGTTAGTGCATTGTCTCAAAATATGACATTAATTTTTTAGACGAATAAAGTAGTATTTTTTTTAAAAAAATGTTCATTGAGACGAAGGAAGATATATTATTTTTTTTTACATAGAAAAAAATTCTACTTTTTAAGAAAAAAAATCATTCAATTCAAAAATGAATATTACTTTCACCCCAAAATTAGTACTATTTTCTATATCAAAAAAAAAATAAAAAATTGTTTCATTTGTCTCCATGAACCTTTTAAAAAAGAATACTACTTTACTTGTCTAAAAAATTAATATTCATTTTCTGAGACGAAGACACTAATATTATAAACATTAATTTTTACGGAAGAATATTACATCGTCTAAAAAAATAAATTACTATCTTCGTCCCAATGAATATTTTATAAAATATTACTTCATTTTTTTAAAAAAATAATGTTATATATTGAAACGAAATCACTAACATTACAAACATTAATTTTTGAGGCAAATGAAGCAGTATTATTTTTTTAAATATTCATTGGAATGAACAAATTAATGTTCATTTATTTGGACAAAAAATGTAGTATTATTTTTTGGATATTCATTTTGAGTCGAAAATAATATTTATTTTTGAAATGAAGATTATAATTTTTTATAAAATTATATTTTTTAGAGTATTTATTTGAGATGGAAAAAATAATATTTATATTTAATTTTCTTTATTAATAATTATAATTTTATAATTTAAAGTGAGTAAGGAGTTTGTACCAAAAAAGTTTGGATCAGTAAGGCAAGGTATGTTTGGATCAGTCAAGTCAAGGTCTGTTTGTTTATTTGGAACGATCAAAAGGCTTGTTTCAATCGGTAAATGGGTTCAATCTTTCAATCGGTAAATGGGTTCAATAGGTAAAGGGCTGTTTGGATTGTGTTTAAGCATGTTTAGATCGGTTCAAAAGGCTTGTTTCAATCGGTAAAGGGCTGTTTGGATTGTGTTTGGATCGGTTGGTGGTTGTGGTCTGGGATCGATCGGTTGTGGGTTGTGGTCTTGATTTGTTTGGATCGGTTATGGGTTGTGGCCTGATTTGAATCGACTTATTATTGACCGGTCATCATGTCAATGATTTACCGACCCTTGATTTACCGATCCTTGTCACAACCGATCCTTGTGACCGGTTAAACTCGCAATAAAAAAAAAAAAGGAAATTCGCCTGCATACACGCGCCTCTGTCGGCGCGTTTATTGATATGATAGAAAAATGTACTTTAAAGCCGGATAACAACCGATCCAAATCAAACCAAAGGTACAAATTTTGTCTCACTTTAAATTACAAAATAATAATTATTAATAAAGAAAACTAAATAGAAATATTAGTTTTTCCATCTTAAATAAATACTTTAAAAAAATATACTTCTATAAAAAATTATATTATTCATTTCAAAAATAAATATTACTTTCAACTCAAAATGAATAACCAAAAAAATAATTACTTTCTATTTAGTTTTCTTTATTAATAAATATTATTTTGTAATTTAAAGTGAGACGGAGGAGTTTGTACCAACCGGTTACTGAGATTTGTGCTTTACCGGATTTGGCAACGGTTACTTACTGATTTGTGCATTAGGATTACATTCAAACATGACCACCTAGTTTTTTTTCACAATATTTTGAGGGATAGCCAAAGCAGTCTTAATTTGCATGATTAGTCAATTCGGCCACAACGGTTACTCACTGTTGCCAAACCGATTACTGAGATTTGTGCTTTACCGATTTGGCAACGGTTACTTACCGATTGTATTGTATTGGATTGGAGTTATTAAAACAAAAAAATACTCAAAACATATTGACCATTTCTAAAATGAGGACTTTTTAACTCCAACACAACCGGTTAAACATTTTCTAGTGGGACATTCGCATGCTTCTTTTCTACCGGTTAGACATTTAGGCTCCGTTTGTTTGGGGGAAAATGTTTTTCGGAAAACATTTTTCTCATTTTCCGGTGTTTGTTTCGCACCAGAAAATGGGAAAAACTTCATTTTTATCTTATTTTTCGAAAAACATTTTCATTTTTTGGAAAACATTTTGCCGGAAATCATTTTCCGAAAAATGTTTTACGCTAAACAAACGGAGCCTTAGAAAAAAATTCTTAACCGGTTAGACATTTAGAAAAAAACTTGACCGGTCAACCGGTTAGACATTTAGAAAAAATTTCTTAACCGGTTAGACTTTTTAACTCCAACACAACCGGTTAAACATTTTCTATTTAATTTTCTTTATTAATAATTACTATTTTGTAATTTAAAGTGGGACGGAGTTTATACTTTCTTTGATTTGGATCGGTTGGTTTGGATCGGTCGGTCAACCAACCATTGACCTTATTATTTATTTATTTATTAACCGATCAATTTTCCTCCCTCAACCTATCCAAACAAACCCAATCAATTTTCCCTCTTTTCTCTTGCCTAACCGATCAAAAGTAACAAAAGCCTTAAGGCCCTTAACCGATCAAACAAATCAAAACAATTTTCCCTCTATCCAAACAAATCAAAGTAAAAACTTCGTCTCACTTTAAATTACAAAATAATAATTATTAATAAAGAAAACTAAATAAAAATATAATTTTTTTCATCTCAAATAAATACTTTAAAAAAATATAATTTTATAAAAAATTATATTATTCATTTAAAAAATAAATATTACTTTCGACTCAAAATGAATAACCAAAAAATAATACTACATTTTTTATCCAAAAAAAATGAGCATTACTTCCTTCGTCCCAAAATGAATACTATTTTCTATATAAAAAAAAATGCTTCCTTTGTCTCAATGAATATTTTAAAAAAGAATACTAATTTACTTGTCTCAAAAATTAATATTCATTTTCTGAGAAGAAGACACTAATATTATAAACATTAATTTTTACAAAAGAATACTACATCGTCTAAAAATTTAAATTACTTTCTTCGTCCGAATGAATATTTTATAAAATATTGCTTCATTTGTTTAAAATATTAATGTCATATATTGAAACGAAGGCACTAACATTACAATTATTAATTTTTGAGGCAAATGAAGCAGTATTATTTTTTTAAATATTCATTTGGGATGAAGAAAGTAATGTTCATTTTTTGGGACAAAAAATATAATATTATTTTTTGGTTATTCAATTTGAGTCAAAAGTAATATTTATTTTTGAAATGAAGATTATAATTTTTAATAGAAGTATATTTTTGAAAGTATTTATTTAAGATGGAAAAAATAATATTTCTATTTAATTTTTTTATTAATAATTATTATTTTATAATTTAAAATGAGACGGAATTTGTACTGATGGTTTGTTACTTTGGATCGGTTAGGTTAAGCAGTGCAAAGACAATCGGTTAAGGGCAAAGGCAATCGGTTAAGCAGGGCATAGGCAAGGCAGGGACTTGATTTGATTTTGTATCAGTACAAATATTAATTTGTACTGATAGTCATTTGGCCCATTACCGATCCAACTAAGGTTGTATCCAACCCAAACCAATTACAAACGCCGTCTCACTTTAAATTATAAAATAATAATTATTAATAAAGAAAACTAAATAGAAATATTATTTTTTCCATATCAAATAAATAATTTAAAAATATACTTACGAAAAAAAATAATATTTCTATTTAGTTTTTTTTTATTAATAATTATTAGTTTGTAATTTAAAGTTAGACGGAGTTTGTAAATTTTTTATTTATTTGGAGTTTGACCGATCAATTTTCCTCCCTCAACCGATCCAAACAAATCCAGTCAATTTTCCCTCTTTTCTCTTGCCTAACCGATCAAAAGTAACAAAAGTCTTAAGGCCCTTAACCGACCAAACAAATAAAAACAATTTTCCCTCTATCCAAACAAACCAAAGTAAAAACTTCGTCTCACTTTAAATTATAAAATAATAATTATTAATAAAGAAAACTAAATAAAAATATTATTTTTTTCATATCAAATAAATACTATAGAAAATATAATTTTATAAAAAATTATATTATTCATTTCAAAAATAAATATTACTTTCGGTCAAGGCCTGTATTTGGATCGGTCAAGGCCTATTTGTTTGCTTGGATCGGTCAAAGGCATGTTTGAATCGGTCAAGGCCTGTGTTTGGATTGTTTGAATCGGTTGTGGGTTGTGGTCTTGGTTTGTTTGGATAGGTTGTGGGTTGTGGCCTGATTTGGATCGGTTATCCACTTATTATTGATCGGTCACCATGTCAATGATTTACCGATCCTTGTCATAACCGATTCTTGTGACCGGTCAACCAAGTCACATGCTTTGGATCGGTCAACCAATTTACTTGGTTTGGATCGGTCAGGAGGCATGCTTTGAATCAGTCAACCAATTGACTTGATTTGCCAAAATTTTATATATATAGAGAATATATAGAGATATAGAGAGAGATAGCAATGTGGGATTAATTCCTTTTGTAACAAAACTTAAGGACATTGGTTGATTTAATCCCACATCGCTATCTATGTCTCTATATCTCTATATATTCTCTATATATAAAAAAGGAAGTAATGTCCTGATTCAATTTTGCCACAACTTAAGAGAGTAATTACAAAAATGCCACTCAATTTTTGGCAAACTTTTTGGCGCTTGGACTGTTCAATGGATGACCTGCTTTAATATATAGATAGATTAAACTAACTGAATTTTATAAAAAAAAACTACTGAATTTATTAGAAAATGAACATTTTCTTTCTTTTAACCTAAAATGTTTACTTTTTAACAAATATCGTTAAAATCAAACGAGTTATGACATTTTGTTAATTATTTAACTATTTACAGTTAGTCTACATGTTAGAAAAAATAAAAAATAGAGTAAAAAATAAGAAGGTAAAAGGAATGGTGCATGTAAACGTCGAAACCAGAAGCAGAAGTGGCTGTTGAAACCAGGAGTTGAGAATAGTGGATAGTCGGTTTAAATTCGATTCTTCCTTTTTCGAAACCACCAGGATCTACAGTTCAATATCGATAACCGAAATCAAATGAGTATGTCTATATGTAGACATGACTCAAATATAAAAGTGTCAGGTATGCACACGGCCAAACATTTGTTAAAATTTTGGTTTGGAAGAATTGGAGTTTGACAAAATTTTGACCAAAATTATTATGTGGTTTCATTTTATGTAAATGAAAATAAGTTGCAAATTAGAAATTTATATTTTGATCAGATTAAAATGATATATTTATTTTTACAAAATTAGTTTCGAATGACGGAGAAATAAATGCATGAAGTAAGCAACTTAATATTGAATTTTGATATAGTTAATGGTATGAAAAGGACATTTGGTTTTCAATGGGCACCCAAAGTATGTGAATGATTGGTTAGGTCAAATGATTTAATATTTTTTATAAATATATTTTCACTTTTGAGTCCTAAAACTTTGTTGGTCATTCGTTTTATAAAGATATCGAAAATACATGTCTATTCAGAAAAACATGTTTTTCTTTATAAAACTAACAAAATTGAACATCTACGTCAAAAAGTTAACAAAAACTGCTAATTTATGTCAGAAAGTTAACACAAAACATCACCCTCCGTCACTTTCTAAAGAGGTATTTCTACCTCTTCGGATTGATTTAGGGCGATACAACAAACAAGAATGGCCTGGTGCAAGGCAATACAGAAAATAGAACAATACACACCGGAAAAATATGTACACGTTGATGCGGATCGATGCGGGTTGAGATTGATAACTATGGTCATTACTTAGTATTTATGTTCCGTTTATTTCGGGGAAAATGATTTACGAAAAATATTTTTCACATTTTTCAGTATTTGGTAACTACTTAAAAAAACGTAAATTATTTTGTCAACAGAAAATGAACCCATTTTCTGAAAAAGAACTTACTGATCAAGTGCTCGGTATGTCATTTTCCGGGCGTCACTTGCGGCTGGCACTTTAACCTTTTCATTTTGCCTTCTCTTTTTTAATTGTTGTAAATTGCGATATATATATATATATATATATATATATATATATATATATATATATATATATATATATATATATATATATATATATATATATATATATATATATATATATATATATATATATATATATATATATATATATATATACATGGCCATTTTATAAATTGGATCGGCCAATTGGACGGTTTTCAATCGGTCAAAATCGTTCAACGCCGATTAATCGGAACAGGCTACTCGAAACCGGTTAATGGGAGGTTCGATTAAGGTTTGCCTTTTTGAAAAATCGGTCAACCGCCGGTTAAAATCGCCGGTCATGCTCGGCCGAGTCATATGAGTTGCTCGGTTGAGGAGGTCATTTCCAGTGTGTAAATTTCCAATAACGGTCATGCTCGGCCGAGTCATATGACTTGCTCGGCCGAGCAGAACGCCAGAACCCATTCCAACGGCTACTTTTTCAAACTAGCCGTTATGTCCGTCAGAGCTTTAACTGGGGGCTAACAAAAATTAAAAAAAAAAAGGTTTTTTTTTTTGCCTTATTTACTAACTATAAATATCACCTCCCTCCTCCCATTTTATTTCCACATTATTTCTCTCTACTCTTTCTCTTCTACTCTCAAATATTCACATATACTCTCACTCTCATCAAATTTTCAGTTAAATATTGTCTCATTTTCAGTTAGTTTTCTAACGAAATTAGTGCTTCTCTTCATTTTCATCCATCACCCCCACCACCACCACCACTACTACTACCAGTACCACCACTACTACCACTACCACTACCACTACTACCACTACTATCACCACTACTACCACCACCATTACTACTAATATCACCACCACCACTACCACCACTACTACTACTATCACTACTATCACTATCACCACTACTACCACTACTACTACTATCACCACCACCACCACTACTACCATTACCACCACTACTACCACTACCACCACTACTATCACTACCACTACTAGTCTACTACCACTACCACCACTACTACTACTACCACTACTACTACTAGTCTACTACAACTACCACCACTACTACTACTACTACCACTACTACTACTACTACCACCACCACTACTACCGCTACTACCACTACTACTATCACTCCTACCACTACCACTCCTATCAATACCACTACTACCAGTCTACCACCACTACCATCACCATCACCCCCACCAACACCACCACTACTACTACCAGTACCACTACCACCACTCTACGAAAAGTAGTGATGAATGAATGATGTTTTAGATTAATTTTTATTTTAATTAGATTAGTTTAGACTTTAGATTATGTTTATTTTTATTTAATTGTAATAGTTAGGTTGAGGTAAAGGCTCCTAAATGTCTCCCCTTATTTATAAAAGGGTAAGGTTGGTTGTCCCCCACTCCCCCTCTTTGTAATTTTATTTTAATTAATAAAATTTAAGGGTATCGTCCTTTTTTTTTATTTACTTTTATTTCTTTAAAAATTCTTTATTTTTTTTATATAACTCTTTCTAAAAAATTTCAGGACAAACAACATCTCAAATACGGTTCTTTATCCAAAAAAAAGAAAAAAAAGTTAATATACTATATACAAGTTAACGAAAACTATTAAAAAGATAAATGTTTTCTTATCTATAAAAATTCTTAACTTTTTTTATATAATTTTTTCTAAAAAAAATCAGGACTAAACAACATTTCAATTTGTTATCTTTATCCAAAAAAAAATTGAAAAAAAAACAAAGTTAATATACTATATAGAAAGTTAACGAAAACTGTTAGCAAGGTTCTAAAAAGCGCTAGGCGGATGCTAGGCGGCGGAGCTGGGCCTAGCGCCTAGGCGGGGGCTAGTCGGGATTAGTCGGGACCTAGGCGGGGCTTAGAACTAGGCGTTGGAGAGGGGCCTAGCGCCTAAGCGGGGCCTAGGCGCATTTAGGCGGGGTCTTTTAGAACACTGACTGTTAGAAGGTTGAAAAATGATATGCTCGGCCGAGCACTACTATAGACTCGATCGAGCATATGAGAACAGAAAGTTGGCATTTTTTGAAGGGTATGCTCGAACGAGCAGTATATATGACTCGGTCGAGCAACCCTCAACCTGTGATGAATGTGCCCACCGCGATTTTTGAAAATCAACGAAAACGGGAGTCGCCACGCCATTTTTATTTTAAGGGCCAAAACTTTGAAAAATGCCCGAAATTAGAGATTTGGGTTCGGAGGTCACGTTACACTCCGGGAAGAGCGTTAGGGTTCACCCGGAATGCCTCGTAAAACGAGTCTTCCTAATTTGAAACCATTTGTATGTGTGTGTGTGTGTGTGTGTGTGTGTGTGTGTGTTTCTTTGGTTAAAATAAATGCAAACTGAGAAAACTAAAAATTGAGAACTCTTTGTAAGACATTAAAAAAGTCCCATGATTTTTTGTATGATTTTAGGGTTGAGTTTTGATACTCAAAAGACTCCTTGAAGTTGAAAGTCAATTCTGCCAGAATGAAAAAGACAGTGGACACTTGATTTTGAAATGGATTTAAGAGTTTTAAAAATTCAGAATCTGAGGAAAGTCAGAGAATAAAAGTTGTTCAAAACATCTTAAATAAGGTGACTGAAGAATATTTTTATGATTGGAGATGATTTGATAGACCAAAACCTTCTGGAAATCACAGATGTGAAATCTGAATTTCCAGAGACTGCTGAACTGACTTTTGGAAAATAATTTGAAAAATGGAGTTAGACTCACGCAAAAAATAAAGTAAAAATATGTATGAAATCCTACGGATGTTGGTTACAAAAGTTATTTTGTAGTCAACACCAAATTCCAAGTTTTTCTGTGTCCAAAAAATTAGACAATGGACAGAGGTCTTAGAGAAATGCTACTGGACAGCAACATTCTCAAGAAGGAAAATGTGATTTTAAGGGGGTTTGCATCCATGCTTTGTCCCCATTTCCTTAGGCTTTTATTAGTGATCACTAAACATGTTTAATGGTGATCTACTATATCAAGCCATCCTTAGGGTACATTAAAACTTGAAGCACTTCATTTGCTTGGGAAGGGGAGATTTAACTTGATATAAAGATTTTATGTATGAAAATTGATTTTAGGTTAAGAAAATGCTTTCAAGGAAGTAAAAACAAAGTAGGAGAATGTAGATCCTTGTAGAGAATCACCCATGGAGATGAACTTCCATGGAGATTCTCTTGGATCTTGGGCAAGAGATGGGCAACAAGTGGATGAACAAGTTACATCTTTAAAGTTTGAGATGCATGCATGGATGAGGGAGGTTTAAGGTAAGGAGAAGGAGGGTTTACCAATGATGGTATCCTATCTTCCTTGGATTTGTGTTTGAGACTTGAATTTAGTGAGTGTTTGGTGAGTGAGATTTGGGAAAATGATTAAGAAAAAGGTGGCAATTCAAAGGAATTCCCACTGTTTTCTACAATATTTTCGCCAAGGTGTTGTGTGAGTGAATTGTTCTTGTTAAAAATGAGACTGAGGGGCTCTATTTATAGGCCTCTGGAAAATTCAATTCCATCCGCGCGGATCCTATTGTCAGCGTGCACTGTTCATTAAATGCTGCTGCAGGCTTTGGACAAGAGGAATATTTTGTTCAAATACTCAACCAGCTGTTGTTTACAGCTTACCCATTTCGGATTTTTACCTTTTGTAAGATTCTTTACCTTGCTTAACTCCAAATAGCAATCCCCAACTTACCCTTGCTTTGTTAGAAAAGTTAGATTTTGTTAGAAAAGTTAAGGTTTAGGTTAAGAATGTGAAGGCTTTCGTTATTTTTCTAACGGAAATACTAACAACTCAAATTGGAGCACTTACAGTAGCCCCTCGGCGACGGCGCTTTCGAAGAAAGCGGGGTCGTCGATAAGAGTAAGGCTCCATATTTGACAAGGGGTGACCAAAGTGGTCGGATGGCTGGACCTGGTGATAGGCTACCTACGTATCCTTAAGAGGAATCAAGCCAGTCGTAGTTCGGGTCTTTGACCCTGGAGTGACTGTTTTAGGATGTCAACCTGGTGAGCGAGTTCTGCAGTCGGTTGCTGAAAGAAACTCTGCTGGGGATATGACATGACCGTTTTGGTCTGATGGCTAGAGTTGTATATCCGCACTGCTAGGGAAAGGAATGACCATTTTGGTCTGATGGCTGAACCTAATGGTAGGCTACCTACGTATCCTTAAGATGAATCAAGCCAGTCGTAGTTCGGGTCTTTCGATGTTGACCCTAGAGTGACTGTTTTGAGGCGTCAACCTGGTAATGATGGCGTTTCAGGTGCCTTGGACCTTGAAGATGGTGTTTTAGGTGCCTCAAACCTTGATGATGATGGCATTTAGGTGCCTCGAACCTTGGTGATGGCGTTTTAGGTGCCTCAGACCTTGAAGATGGCGTTTTAGGTGCCTCAAACCTTGATGATGGCGTTTTAGGTGCCTCAGACCTTAGAGATTTGGGATTGATGGTCCTTTGGTGGACTTCATTTGAAGGGGTCGGTCTTACGTTTGCTGCCGGAGAAGGGGATGACCGTTTTGATCGAGTGGCTGGACCTATGGTAGGCTACCTATGTATCCTTAAGAGGAATCAAGCCAATCGTAGTTCGAAAGCTGCTGGGAACGGGATTCCGTTAACTTTCGCTGGAGAAATTAGACTTACGTTTTACAGCCGTTGATGATAATGAGGAAAGAAACGGGATTCCGTTATCTTTTTCGCTGGAGAAATCGGACTTACGTTTTAGTGCCGTTGATGATAATGAGGAAAGAAACGGGATTCCGTTATCTTTCGCTGGAGAAATCGGACTTACGTTTTACTGTCGTGGATGATAATGAGGAAAGAAACGGGATTCCGTTAACTTTCGTTGGAGAAATCGGACTTACGTTTTACTGCCGTTGATGATAATGAGGAAAGAAACGGGATTCCGTTAACTTTCGTTAGAGAAATCGGACTTACGTTTTACTGCCGTTGATGATAATGAGGAAAGAAACGGGATTCCGTTAACTTTCGTTGGAGAAATCGGACTTACGTTTTACTGCCGTTGATGAAAATGAGGAAAGAAACGGGATTCCGTTAACTTTCGTTGGAGAAATCGGACTTACGTTTTACTGTCGGGAAGTTCTTTTGATAGGGGGTTAACTTAGGTTAACTTTGGTTATCCCTGTTAAGTCTGGGATCAAACTGCAGAGTTTGAGATTTTTAAAGGGCAAAACAGTCTTTTTGGCCCTTCAATTCCATCCGCGCGAATGGGAAAGTGTCCCAGACAGGTTTTAAAAAGGGGCGCCGCCCTCCTTCTTCTTCCTTACAGTTTTTTTTTTTTTTTCAGTTTTACGAGAGAAGAGAGAGAAAGCGAGAGAGAAGCTATTTTTGGCCAAAAAAGCTTCGAAATTCTTCCATTTTCTTTGATTTTTCGAGCAATGAAACACGGGGGAGTTTCCATTCAAGGCCAAGGACGCGGCCCGGTTGCGGAGAGGCGATTAGAACTTGTGAGGATGAGGAGGCATTACTCACTTTCGCAATAGATTGCGGAGGAGCCATATCCCGATGCGTGGCAACATTGGTCCACTGATCCGAGTCTTCGCACGGTATACTTCGAATTTCTTCATTTCTTTTGTCGATTTTCGTTTGAAATTGATTTTTTGTGATTTTTCTTTTTTTTTTTAATCCGAAAATTGTGTCTCTTTTGGCCTTGAAATTGGACTTTGATGATTTGCATGCTGTAATGAGTATATGGGTAATCAAAATATGCATTTTGTTTAAAGAAAGTATGGGCGATTTGCCATTTTTTTTTTGATGAAAATTTGCCCGAATTCGTGACGGACTTTTTTTTTGTTGCATGTAGGATTTTTGCAATGAGATGATGTTTTTATTGAATGATATGAATGTATGCTATTTTGTAAAAATATGATTTTTTGTGAAAAATGGGATGGATTTTTGCTTCCGTTGATTGAATGTATGAATGTGGAAAATTGCTTATTTGTTCTATTTTATGAAAAATGGAATAGGATTCTGCTCCTGTTGATTCCTTGTGAATGCATTGTGAAAATTTGCATGTCATCATTTTTTTTTTGAAAATAAGAACGGGACGGAGTTTTGCTTCTGTGGACTCCTTGTTATTGACATGTTTCTTTATGCATGAATGAATGATGAATGGTGATTGTTGAAAAACTTTTCTTTGTGCGAGAAAAATGGGGCTGAGTCCATTATATACCGTTATGCTGTCGAATTTTTTTTCAAAACTTTATGTCTATGATGCATGTGTATGCTTTTAAATGCAAGTGCAAATTTTTTTTTTGACATTTTTTGTTTTTCTTTTCAATTGCAGGGTGGTGATCGGTTCGTGACGGATCAGCTGAATAAGCTGAAGACTTGGGGATCAGTGGAGGCCGTGATTAGCCTGTGGGATCGGCTTCCAGTCTTGGGCAGAGGAAATTTGATGAGTCCGAGACAGATTGTCATTGAGACTGGGTTATATGAGTTTTTTGAGTGTTTGAGGGGGTTGATCAAGTTCCCCAAGAGTAAGGGCTTGATTTTTGCTTTGGCGCAGCATTGGTGGGACGTGACCCACACCTTCCACTTCTTCTGGGGCGAGGCTACGGTCACACCTTCTGATTATGCTGCGATCACGGGCCTGTCCTTTAAGGGACGTAGCATTGAGTGGAGAGACGGCTACAGTGACCGGGAGTTGCAGGACCTTTTAGGCTTTGTCCCCATTCCCAAGAAGGGGATGGGGATGGAGTATGCGGTGGTTCAGGGGAAGATTGTGGAGAGCATTGAGAGATATGAGGCTGGTGATGATAGGATTGCTGCTGAGCAGATTGCCAGGTCCTTCTTGTGGTTCACTTTTTCGAGCACACTGTTTGGACATGCCGAGGGGAAGGCGGTGTTTGCCCTGTTGAGGACGTTGACTGATGTGGAAATGGCTGGAGAGGTATCTTGGGGGGAGGCCGGGCTGGCAGAGCTATACTTTGCTCTAGACAGGTACAGCCGGAAGGCTGTCAGCTCCCTGACGTGCTTTGAGTTCCCTCTGGAGGTATAAGCTTCTGCTTTTTCTTTTCCTTAAGAACGCATTGTTTCTTTCTGCACTTAATTGATGTGATCTTTACCTTTTGCAGGTATGGGCTCTGGAGTTCTTTCATGTCACGATGTGGCGGCAGCCGGCGGAGCACATCGGGGCATATCCGGCTATGCTCTCCTGGACCAAGCATGCTCGGGAGAAGATAGGTTCCAGGGGGCGCACGACCCTTAAGTACAAGGAATGCCTGCCTTTGATGAGAGCTGAGAAGGATGAGGGGATGAGGTTCTACCCCTGGGGCCGCTTCGACGTGGAGCAGCTGAAGGGTGCGGAGAGGTGGACTGTGGAGCGGAGGATTTTGAGGGGTTTGACCTGTGATGCGTATTACTTGGGGGAGAGGGTGACGCGCCAACATGGCGAGGGTGCGCCTTTGATGGCACCGATGGAGCCTCCTGCTGACATGATGCATCCGACTGAGAGTTCGGAGACCTGGGGTGATTATCGAGGTGGCCAGCACTTCTCGAGGTTTGTGGCGAGCGAGGATTATTCGCGATTTATCTTGAGGAGGCTGAGGATGCCCCAGGTACTTGAGAGAGAGGGGGAGGAGGTTGTGCGGTACCCTCGATCGGACTTTTCATACGTCCATGATGGGGTTAGATTGAGAGTGCAGATCCCTATCCCTGAGCGGGTCCCACGAGCTTTCCGTCCTCGTCCGGATATGAAGGTATGACTTCTTACTACTTCTGTCTCTTCTTCTTTTCTTTCGCATCAAATCATTTATGACGCTTTTGTTTCCATGCAGTTCCCGGCTGTGGTTGTGGAGAAGCTGACGAAGCAGGTGATTGGGTCCAAGAGGTTCCTTAGGAGGATGGTTACCTGTGGGGCTGCTCAGGGTAGAGCGAGACAGGCACAGCCGGCGCCTGTATAGCGGGAGACTTCTCCCATTCCTTCCGAGCATTCTACCGAGACTCCTCTTTCTCCTCTCATAGATCCTGGTATGGAGCTGCCTCCAGACCACGTCATCCTCGGGGATTCGCATGGACAGGGACATGTTTGGCGCCACGGTGGATCATCTTCGCATGGCCAGGGATCCGATGCGTTCACGTTCGGATATGATTTCTTTGCGGATCTCGGCTTGCCTTATCGTGGCGTGCCTGTTGATCCAGGCGAGCCTCCCTCTGGAGACGAGGATGACGATACCGAGCCCGAGATATTCATGACTACTGAGGAGGCGGGCCCGAGTCGCAAGAGGGACCGGGGGAAAGCGCCAGCCACTGAGGATTCTGATTGATGATCTTTGGTTGATTCTGAGATTGTACCTATCAGATACAGTTTATTTTTCATGCACACTCTTTTTTTTTGGGAATGTAATGATCTAGGATTACTGTTACCTACTTTTTTTTATTATGCATGTGTATGTTGCATGAGCCCGGTTTTTTGGCAAGGGTGTGGATGTTTGGTATATGAACTGTTTGGACAGACTTCTGTGATGATGTGCCAATTTTTCGAAAGGACTTTGAATTTTTCATTTCTTTGAAAAACCAATCGAAAAAACCGGAGTCGCCACGCCATTTTTGTTTTAAGGGCCAAAACTTTGAAAAATGCCCGAAATAAGAGATTTGGGTTCGGAGGTCACGTTACACGCCGGGAAGAACGTTGGTGTTCACCCGGAATGCCTCGTAAAATGAGTCTTCCAAGCTAAAAACCATTTGTTTGTGTGTGTGTGTGTGTGTGTGTTACTTTGGCCAAAATAAGTTGACACTGAGGAAACCAAAAATTGGGAATTCTTTATAAGACTTTGGACAGATCCCATGATTTTTGGTGTGATTTTTGGGTTGAGTTTTGATACTCAAAAGATTTTTGGAAGTTGAAAACCATTTCTGCCAGAATGAAAAAGGCAGTGGACACTTGACTTTGAAATTGATTTAAGGGCTTTAAAACTTCATAATCTGAGAAAACTCAGAGAATGAAAGTTGTTCCAGACACCTCAAATAAGATTTCTGTGAAAGAATTTTCCATTTTGGAAAAGATTTGAGGACCCAAAACCTTCTGGAAATCTTAGGTATGAGATCTGGACTTCCAGAGACTGGTGATCTGACCTTCAAAAGAAAATTTGAAAAATGGAGTTTTACTCACGCAAAAAATAAAGTAAAAATATTTCTGGAAATCTCTGGATGTTGGATACAAAAAGTGTTTTGTAGTCAACACCAAATTCCAAGTTTATCTGTATCCAAAAAATTAGACCATGGACTGAGGTCTTAGAAAATTGCTACTGGACAGCAATTTCTTCTTGAAGAAAAACATGATTTTAAAGGGGGTTTGGCATCCATGCTTGTCCCCATTTCCCTAGATTTTTATTATTGATCACTTGACGTTTTAGTGGTGAATCAACTATATCAAACCATCCTTGGGGTACATTAGGACTAAGCACTTCATTTGCTTGGGAAGGGGAATTTTATCCTTTGAAAAAGAGATTTGATGTATGAAAATGATTTTTAGGGTTTTGAAAATGTGTTTTCTTTGCAAGTAAGTAAGAACACTTTGAAAATAATGTTGATCCTTGTAGAAGATCATCCATGGAGATGAACTTCCATGGTGATCTTCTTGGATCTAAGACAAGAAGATGAACAAACTACATTTTGAAGTTTGAAAATGCATGCATGAATGAAGGAGTTTAGGGTAAGGAGAAGGAGGGTTTACCAATCTTCTTTGTGTTTTGAGTTTTAGGCTTGAATGTAAGAGTGTTTGAGGCTTGAATATGAGAGTGTTTGAGTGAGTGTGATTTTGGGTGAATAGTTGAGAAAAAGGTGACAATTCTAGAGAAATCTCACTGTTTTCTCTCTATTTTCGCCAAGGTGCAGTTATGAAAAATGTTTTTTCTCTTTTATTTCTGAGACTGAAGGCCTCAATTTATAGCCCTCTGGAAATGACAAAACCCTCCGCGCGGACAAGACCTGCAGCGTGCACTGTTCATTAATTGCAGCTGCAGGCTTTGGACACAAAGAATATTTTCAAAAAAAATCAAGCTGATTATGTTTTTCAGCTTGCTAATTCGGGTTTTTTCTATTTCTTTTGCTTTTTGAGATTCTTTCTTTGGTTTATTTTTAAATGGCAATCCCTAATCTACCCTTACTTGGTTAAAAATGTTAGGAATGTTATAACTTTCGTTAATTTTCTAACGAAAATACTAACAACTCAAATTGGAGTACTTACAGTAGCCCCTCGGCGATGGCGCTTTCGAAGGAAGCGGGGTCGTCGATAAGAGTAAGGCTCCAAATTTGACAGGATGATCGAGTGATCGAGTGGCTGAACCTATTTAATAGGCTACCTACGTATTCTTAAGAGGAATCAAGCCGACCGTAGTTCGGGTCTTTGACCCTGGAGATGATGGCGTTTTAGGTGCCTCGACCCTTGAAAAGCGAGCTCTGCAGTCGGGTGTTGGAGAGAAACTCTGCTGGGGATAAGAGATGACCATTTTTGATCGGATGGCTGAAATTGTATATCCGTTCTGCTGGGGATTGGAATGACCATTTTGGTATGATGGCTATCCGCTCTGCTGGGGATAGGAATGACCATTTTGGTCTGATGGCTATCCGCTCTGCTGGGGATAGGAATGACCATTTTCGGTCGGATGGCTGAAATTGTATATCCGCTCTACTGGGGATAGGGATGACCATTTTGGTCTGGTGGCTATCCACTCTGCTGGGGATAGGAATGACCATTTTCGGTCGGATGGCTGAACCTAATAATAGGCTACCTACGTATCCTTAAGAGGAATCAAGCCAGTCGTAGTTCGGGTCTTTGACCCTGGAGGTGATGGCGTTTTAGGTGCCTCGAACCTTGATGATGGCGTTTTAGGTGCCTCGAACCTTGATGATGGCGTTTTAGATGCCTCAAACCTTGATGATGGCATTTTAGGTGCCTCGAACCTTGATTTGAAATGGCCTTTCGGTGGACTTTGTTTGCTGCCGAAGGAGAGGGTGACCGTTTTGGTCGAGTGGCTGGACCTAATGATAGGCTACCTACGTATCCCTAGTGGGAATCAAGCCCTTTCGTAGTTCGAGATCTACTCGAGATTCCGTTGGCTTTTGGGATTCCGTTAACTTTGTTGGGGATTTTGTTAGCCTTTGCTGGGGAAAAATCAGACGTATTCGTCGGAGAAATCGGCCTTACGTTTTACTGCCGGGGAATGATTTTGATGAAAGAAACGGGATTCCGTTAGCTTTCTCGGAGAGATCGGACTTACGTTTTACTGCCGTGATTGAAATTGATGAAAGAAACGGGATTCCGTTAACTTTCTCGGAGAGATCGGACTTACGTTTTACTGCCGTTTATGATTTTGATGAAAGAGACGGGATTCCGTTATCTTTCTCGGAGAGATCGGACTTACGTTTTACTGCCGTTGATGATTTTGATGAAAGAGACGAGATTCCGTTATCTTTCTCGGAGAGATCGGACTTACGTTTTATTGCCGTCGAATGATTTTGATGAAAGAAACAGGATTCCGTTATCTTTCTCGGAGAGATCGGACTTACGTTTTACTGCCGTTGATGATTTTGATGAAAGAGACGGGATTCCGTTATCTTTCTCGGAGAGATCGGACTTACGTTTTACTGCCGTTGATGATTTTGATGAAAGAGACGGGATTTCGTTATCTTTCTCGGAGAGATCGGACTTACGTTTTACTGCTGTCGAATGATTTTGATGAAAGAAACGGGATTCCGTTATCTTTCTCGGAGAAATCGGACTTACGTTTGACTGCCGTTGATGATTTTGATGAAAGAGACGGGATTTCGTTATCTTTCTCGGAAAGATCGGACTTACGTTTTACTGCCGTCGAATGATTTTGATGAAAGAAACGGGATTCCGTTATCTTTCTCGGAGAGATCAGACTTACGTTTTACTGCCGTTGATGATTTTGATGAAAGAGACGGGATTCCGTTATCTTTCTCGGAGAGATCGGACTTACGTTTTACTGCCGTTGATGATTTTAATGAAAGAGACGGGATTCCGTTATCTTTCTCGGAGAGATCGGACTTACGTTTTACTGCCGTCGAATGATTTTGATGAAAGAAACGGGATTCCGTTATCTTTCTCGGAGAGATCGGACTTACGTTTTACTGCCGTTGATGATTTTGATGAAAGAGACGGGATTCCGTTATCTTTCTCGGAGAGATCGGACTTACGTTTTACTGCCGTTGATGATTTTGAAGAGGGGGGCTAATTTTGGTTAACTTTGGTTAACTCTGTTAAGTTGAGGACTAAACTGCAGAGTCCTGAAATTTTAAAGGGCAAAAGGGTCATTTTGACCCTTCAATCGTGTCCGCGCGGAGGGATTTGAATCCCTGACTGGTTTTAAAAAGGCGCCGCCCTCTCCTCTTCTTCTTCACAGTCTGTTTCGAAAATTACGAGAGAGAGGGAGATTTTCTGCCATTTTCGCCCAAGAACCTTCGAAATCCTTCCGTTTTCTTTGGTTTTTCGAGCAATGGAACACGCGGGAGTAGCCATTCAAGGCCAAGGACGTGGTCCGGTAGCGGAGAGGCGATTGGAGCTTGTTCGAATGAGGAGGCATTACACTATTTCGCAATCGATTGCGGAGGAGCACTACCCTGATGCGTGGCAACATTGGACCACTGATCCGAGTCTCCGAACGGTATACTTCGAATCTCTTCACTTCCTTTGTTGATTTCTTGCTTGAAATTGATTTTTGGTGATTTTTTTTTTTTTTTTGAAAATTCGAATAATTGATGTTCTTGGCCTTGGATTTTGATTTTGATGCTTTGCATGTTGTAATGAGTATATGGGTAATGCATTTTGCTTGAAAAAAAGAATGGGCATTTTTGCCAAAAAAAAAATTTTTGTCCGAAAATTGTAATTAAATTTGAAAAAATTTGTCTTTTTGACTTTGAATCTTGATTTTGATGATATGCATGTTGTAATGAGTTCATGGGTAACCCAAATGTGCATTTTGTTTGAAAAAAAGAATGGGCATTTTTGCCAAAATTTTTTTTTTGAAATATGAGACTATGATGAAAAATTTCCCGAATTTGGGACGGACTTCTTTTTTTGTTGCAATGTTGACATGAATGTGTGCATGCTCTTTTTTTTTTTTGTAAACGTAGGATTTTTATTTTTTTTTTGCAATGAGATGATGATTCCATGAATGATATGTATGCATGTTATTTTATGAAAATGGGACGGAGTTTTCACTTCCGTCGAATGAATGTATGCATGTTATTTTATGAAAATGGGACGGAGTTTTTGCTTCCGTTGACTCCTTGTATGAATTTTTTCTTCATGTATGAATGAATGTTGATTGGGATTTGCTGAAAACTGCCTTCTTTTGTGCGAGAAAAATGGGGCTAGGTTCATTGCATGCTGTTATGCTGCCGAATTTTCTTCAAAATTTTATGATGCATGTGTATGCTCTCTTTTTTTTTGAATGCAAAATTTTGACACTTTTGACATTTTTGTTTCCCTCTCTTTTTTTATTGCAGGGTGGAAACAATTTCATGACGGAGCTTGAACAAGATGAAGACTCGAGGATCGTGGAGTCTCGTTATTGGTCTATGTGACCGACTTCCGGATATGGGCAGAGGAGCGATGATGAGTCCTAGACAGATCGTCATTGAGACTGGCTTGTACGAGTTCATCGAGTGCTTGAGGGGGTTGGTCAAGTTTCCCAAGAGTAAGGGCCTGATTTTCGCTTTGGCACAGCACTGGTGGGACGTGACCCACACATTCCACTTCTTCTGGGGCGAGGCGACGGTTACGCCTTCCGACTACGCTGCGATCACGGGTCTGTCCTTTAATGGACGCAGCATTGAGTGGCGGGATGGTTACAGACTTGGACCTGCAGGCCCTTCTGGGATTTTCCCCTATTCCCAAAAAGGGGATGGGTATGGAGTATGCTGTGGTCGAGGGAAAGATTGTGGAGAGCATTGGGAGCTATGAGGCTGGGGATGAGAGGATAGGCGCTGAGCAGATTGCCAGGGCTTTTCTATGGTTTGCCTTTTCGAGCACCCTTTTTGGACACGCCGAGGGGACGGCTGTTTTTGCTTTGCTGCGGTCCCTGGAGGATGTGAGGATGGCCGGAGAGGTCTCTTGGGGAGAGGCAGGGCTGGCAGAGCTCTATTTCGCTCTAGATCGGTATAGCCGGAAGGCTGTCAGTTCCTTGACATGCTTCGAGTTCCTCCGGAGGTATAAGCTTTCCTTTTGCTTTCCCTCTTTCTTTAAGCACGTATCTTTTTCGCACTTAATTGATGTGATCTTTACCTTCGCAGTATGGGCGTTGGAGTTCTTTCACGTCACGATGCGGCGACAAATGGCTGGAGTATATCGGGCGTATCCGGCCATGCGTTCCTCGGTCCAAGTATGCCCGGGAGAAGAAAGGTTCCAGAGGGCGCACGACCCTCGCATATGTGGACCGCCCGCCTTTGACGGGGGCTGAGACGGATGAGGGGATGATATTCTATCCCTGGGATCGTTTTGATGTGGCGCAGCTGAGGGGCGCTGAGATATGGACCGTGCAGCGGAGGATTTTGAGGGGCTTGACTTGCGACGTGTATTATCTGGGGGAGAGAGTGACGCGCCAGCATGGCGTGAATTCGCCTTTGATGACACCGGTGGAGCCTCCCGCCGACATGATGCATCCGAGCGAGAGATAGGAGTCCTGGGGTGATTACCGAGGCGGCCAAAGACTTCTCGGCATTTGTGGTGATTGAGCAGTATCCGGTATTTGTCTTAAGGAGGCTGAGGATGCCCCAGGTTCTTGATAGAGAGGGATTAGGGATCCCGCGGTACCCTCAGACGGAATTTTCATATGTTCAGGATGGGGTCCGATTTAGGGTGCAGATCCCCCAGCCTGAGCGGCTTCCACGAGCTTTCCGGCCTCGTCCGGGTATGAAGGTATGGCTTTTCCTTCCCACCTCTCTTTTTTTTTGTCTTTTCCTTTCTTTCCTGTCATCGTTTTTCGCTTCAACTATTTCTGACGCTTTTGCTTTCGTGCGCTTCCGGAGGTGGTCGTGGAGAAGCCGACGAAACAGTGATCGGGCTAAGAGATTCATCAGGAGGATGGTGGCTTGTGGAGCCCCTCAGGCTAGAGCGAGGCGAGCACAGCCGGCGCCTGTCAGGCGGGAGGCTTCCCCTATTCCTTCAGAGACTTCCTCCGAGACTCCTCTTTCTCCTCTCCTTGATCCCCGCGTGGTACTACCTTCGGATCACGTCATTCTCGGAGATCCTTATGGACAGGGACATGTCTGGCATCATGGTGGATCTTCTTCGCACGTCCAGGAGTCCGACGCATTCACCTTCGGATATGACTTCTTTGTAGATCTTGGCTTGCCCTATCAGAGCGTGCCGGTTGGTCCTGACGAGCCTTCCTCCGGAGACGAGGATGATGATTCTGAGCCTGAGATCTTCATGGCTACTGAGGAGGCGGGCCCGAGCCGTAAGAGGGATCGGGGGAAGGCGCCGGCCACCGAGGACTCTGATTGACTGATTTCTGAGATTGATTATCTGAGATTGTGATTGTACCTATTCAGACAGATACATCTTATTTCCATGCATATTTTTTTTTCTTTGCTTTTCTCTTTCTTTTTTTTTTGGAATGTAATAATCTAGGATTATTGTTATTTTATTATTTTTTTTTGAATGCAATGCTGTATGAATGCAATGTTGCATGAGCCTCGGTTCTTTGGCAAGGGTGTAGATGCTTGGTGTATGGACTGGTTTGGACAGGCTTTGGCTGGGACAAAATATTCCTTTGTGGTGCAGCAGTTTAAACTGCAGCAAAAAAATTTTTTTGGTAACAATACTATCCGCGCGGATGGGGATGACATCTGTCAGGGTTCATTTATTCTGGTGGTTGGATCTGGTTTGGGGCATAAATGTCACCTGAAACTTCATCTTCTTCAGTTCAAACTGGAATTTCGGGAGAGAGAAGAGAGAAGCCATGGAAAATCTTAGAAGAACTCCATCAAAATTGTCCCAAGAATCCCAAATGTCATTTTTCAACAAGTTTAAAGAGTGGTCTCGGGAGATTATGCATGAGAGGAGGTCATTTTTCGAAGAAAGGTACAAGGTGAAGTGCTTATGGTCCCTCAAAGAATTGGTTCCGGACTACGACCTCTTGAGAGCTTCTTCATCATTTTGGGATACTAGAAGGCATGTCTTTTGCCTTTCTTACAATGAGGTTGTTCCGACCGTTGAAGAATTCCGGGCTTTGCTTGGCGGTCCGGAGGTGGAAGAGATTGCGGTTCCTTTGCCCGGAGGGGCCTCTTTTGTTTACAAGCTGTGCAACCTTCTTCATCTTTCCCCCTGAGGAAGCACAAGGTATGATCCGCGGTCCTGATCATTTTGATATTTCTGGTCTTCCTGATAGATTTAGGGGCTTAGGCTTGCTTGACGATGCCTATTGGGATGCCTTTGCACTTTGCATGTTCGGGACCTTGTTCATGGTTTATTCGTTTGGGATTTGTCATCGGGCTCGCCGGATGTAGTGTTCACCGTCGCTGGCGTAGATGTTGTACCTTTGATCTTGGGGAGACTTTTCATGCTCTCGACAGTTGGCTACGGAGACGGTATATGCACGGGGGCAGCCCTGCTCCTCTTGACTTTGTGGCCGATGGAACGCCCGGGGTTCTTCGGGAAACATCGGATATGATCAAGCCTTGGACATTTGCCAGAGAGGGGTTGTCAGAGATTTTGATGATCGTGGCTCGTGGGAGCGTTGGATGGCTGGTCGTCGACCGAAGATATCGATGGTCGGTGCCTTATTGGCGGGTGGAGACTCGGAGGGTGCTTCAGACGGATCTCCCGTGGTTATGGTTCCTGTGGCTTTCTCACCCAGCCTTCTACATTCCGGCTTTGGTTCTCGAGACAGCTTTGGTTTGGAGCAGTTCCTTTGGAGGACTTTGATGATATAGCCACCGTGGTGGTGGCTTCGCTTCTATGTATGATCCTTCGGTGTTTTCCTTTCTTTCCCGATTATTGAGGTATGACGTCTTTCCTCCTCGGGATATCCTCAGGCGTCCGAGACCTATGTTCTTGACCACTTGGTACCTGGATTGGTACGAGAGGCATTTGGGAGAGACTCAGATGGCTATTTTGAGACGGCATGAGGCCATTTTGGGTGCAGAGGACCTGACAGTTTCGGAGAGGAGGAGGACCGAGGCGAGGTCCAACCCTCATGACAGGAGCGGGGATGTTGTGACCGACTATGAGGCTTACGTCAAGAGACAGAAGGGGAGGACTCCTATGCTACCAGCTAGGCTACAGGAGATGAGAGATGATGCTAGGGCCACTAAGGCCCTGACAGAGGCTAGTTTGATAGATCCTGTTCCTATACCAGAGCTTGGTAGGAGGAAGACCGACATCTTTCCTGTTCAGAAGAAGAAGACTCGAAGGGGGAAGAAGAGGGGAGAGGCCAGTAAGAGTGGCTTGGAGTGACTCTGAGGTTTCCGAGTATCCCTTTCTTGTCGCAGCAGACACATTAGTTTGATTATGTATCTTAGTTTCTTTTAGCAGGTTGCCAGTTGTAGGAATGAACCGGGCTTAGACTCATCATAAAGCTTTTAACTGTAATGAATATGTGAATTGCTTTAGAGTTTTTCGAGACGCTTTCATGGTCTGATCAGTGTATTGATGTCAGAGTATGACTTTATTTGTGTTTTAGACCGAACCGTTTCCGGCTGCCTACGTTCCCTTCGGACAAAAGGGCTCAGGTCTCCATAGTTCGACCTGGTTTTTTTTTTTGTTTTTTTTTTTTGTTTTTTTTGTTTTTTTTTGTTTTTTTTTTTTTTTTTTTGTGCAACCCCGTTTTTTACCTAGGCTGCCCTTTTCGGGTTTTCAACCTAGTTGGGTATTACTCTTTTAGCACTCTTTTTCTTCTTTTTTTTTTGTTTCTTTTTTTTGACTCGTTGTTTTACGCGTAGTATCTCGCGCAGCCTTGTCACCATTCACCGGGTGTACAAAGGGATTCCCGTCGAGGTCCGCAAGTTGCATGGCTCCTCCGGAGAAGATCTTCGGACAATGTATGGCCCGACCTGCATGTGCTCCCATTTGCCAAGTGGGTTGATACGGACTGGGGGCTTTTCTTTCAAAATGAGATCACCTTCCCTAATCTCCCGATGCTTTACTTTCTTGTCGAAGGCTCTGGCCATTCTCCCTTGGTAAGCTCGGATATGTTCCATTGCTTTCAATCGTCGTTCATCTAGTAGGGCCAATTCATCATGGCGACTTTGGAGCCATTCGACCTCGTTGATCTGGCTCTCCAACAGCACACGGAGTGAGGGGATTTCTAGTTCGATTGGGAGTACGGCTTACATTCCGTAGGTGAGGGCAAACGGTGTTTCCCCGGTTGCCGTTCTGACGGATGTTCTGTAGCCCCAGAGTGCCAGGTGTAACTTTTTGGGCCAATCTCGACCTTGGACAGCCATTTTCCGGATGATGTTTTCCAGAGTCTTGTTTGCTGCTTCGACGGCTCCGTTGGTTTGGGGCCTGTAGGGAGATGACTTGTGACGGGTTATTCTGAATTCCGCCAGCAGCCTGTCGCATTCCCCTTCGAAGTGGGATCCATTATCTGAGATGATTTCGGCTAGCAACCCGTATGCATATGATGTTTTCTTTGATGAAGAGGGCTACTTTCCTTGAGTTGAGGATTTTTTAGGGCATCCTTTCTAGTTTCCTCGGAGAAACTACCAATCTGCGTCTCTTTAGGCTCTTCCGCAGTTCCCAGATTCACACTCGTCAAAATCTCTTCGGCAGCTTGGGCTCGATTTTCCTCTTTCCGAACAACCTGCTTAAAGATTTTTGTTTTCTTCTTTTTTTTTTATTTAATGTGTCTACTTCTTTATTTAATGAATTATTATTAAATGTTTTTTTTTAATTCATCATTAGTTAAAGTGGCAATCAAAGGATACTCAGGAAGGTTCGTCATTTCATTAGGAATAAAAGGGAATACAGTATTGGCTACAATTTCGTGGTCTTCAGGCGTGAGGCCATCGGACGACTCGGAAGACTCAAACTCAACGATGAGAGACTCGGAGGACTTTACAAAGGTTGACACAAAGGGACGGGGGACCAATCCAAGCTTGGTGATCATTTCTTCTTTGGTCGCGGACGGGCCTGAGAGAGTTTCCCAATTCCTTAATGGTATCGCTGTCAGTGGCCTCATGACTCGGGGGCTATCCTGTTTCTGTTCTCTTTCCTCAGTCACTGCTACCATCTCTTTGTCTGAACCAGGATCAATTGTGTCCGGCGCCTGAAAACTGAGCATATGAATGTAGGGATCTTCTTGCGGATCTGCCGCATCCTCAATTCTGGGGAATTCTAACTCGTCACAATCTGACCGCTCAATCCAGATGTAAGGACGTATTACGTCTCGGTGTCTTTGCCGGAAAAATCTCATGTCCCATGCTTGAGCGGAAAGGCTTAGCGGGTAGTTCTTCGAGGAGGACGTCCCATACGATGTTCATACACTCGAGTCGAGTCTGCCGGTGCTTGTCGACTTTTATCATGAAAATCTCTTCGCTTGGCGAGGCCAGAGAACGGGTTTGAAGAATGCTGACAAATCTCTGACTGGAGACTGGAGGTTTGTGTGCTCGTATCATGGCGGCATTCAGTGTTTCTTTCCATTCTGCCTCCAGATGTTGGAAATAGCAATTGAACTTGATAAATCGAACTGCTTCAGGATCTGCCCGCTTGAGTTCATTGACATAGTTGGCATCACCGGATTCTGGGGGATTCTGATGAGACTTGCCCCGATAGTCCCTTGGTCGATTCGGAGGGGGTAGCCCCGGTGTCTGGCTACGAGCATGCTTGGCGACGATCTCGGCTTCGTTCCCCATAAGGAAACTGTCACCCCTAATGACTTCAAGGTCCCCCTGCCGGTTAATGAACTTGACACATTGATGGAGAGTGGAGGCTATGGCTTTCATGTGGTGTAACCAAGGGCGCCCCAGTAGGGCTGTGAATTCGGATGGGATGTCCATTACATGGAATTTTGCTGGCACCATTTGGGTTTCGTACCAGAGTTCCAGAACCACCGTCCCCAAGATGGGACGAGACGTGCCATCTGTTGGTGTTATGCCCTAGGCCTATGATTGATAGACTTATGTGTTGACATTATTTATTATTATATGAGATGTTTATTATTTGATTATTATATGTTTTGTATATTTGTTTATAATAATCACTGTCCCTAATTATTAAGAGAATAGATTAGTATAATTGTCAATGGATAATCATGTGATGATTATATGCATAAGAGATGCACATTGAAATTATGGGTACTTGTTAGAGAACAAGTGACTGGACATGACCCGCATGAGATTTATGTAATGGTCAAATGTCATACTTAAATCTCATACGTAACTTCATTTATTTCCTAGACTCCGAGACTATCATAACCTTACATATGATGAAAGCCATGTTTGATTTTAGTCAAACGATATCTTAACACGATATCTATAAAGGCTATCATTGGCATGATCGGATTCATGATGGGAAGGATGATAAGTCAAGAAGGAGTTTGTCCCTCGGAAGAGAGATGTTATGCTTGGGCCCCTCGATGAGTAATAATGATGAAAGTGTATGGCCGTACCCCAATAAGATTGGAATTATCATTATACTCAAGAATCGAGAAAGCATTGAACAATAACAAGTCGACAAGGACCATGACTTGTGTTCAATATAACATCGTGAGACAAAAGGGATAAATGGAAGTACACCGTTGGAAACGTGAACTCTTACGTTGCATCATTTGGGTAGACATAATGGCTTGCTAGAGTCCGCTTATGTCTTATGAGATTCGATATGATCGATCTCATTGCCAACATGATGTAATCCTATTGGGTCACACACAACTAGAATGAATTGGTTAAACCGGAGGAAGAATGATTGAGAGACACAGAAACTGGCTACTTATGTCACGCGACATATCAAGCCAATGGCTTGATATACCGCGCGACATAATAGGCCAATACGCGGTATTGATGTACTGCCTCTCCTAATTCGATTAGAAGAGGTATTTACACTATTTTAGTATAAATACAAGGGCTCTGTCAGACCTAAAAGCTAGCCGAAATTTTAAAGCAAAATTCACAATCAAATTCTCTCAATATTCTTCAAGGTTTAGATCTAGCAATCGACAAGAAATTGTTCTTGGATTCATTCGAAGGTGTGGATACCAAAAGAGGGTCTTCGCTCGTTCATCGATCAAGACCTAGAGTTCAAGCAAGTTGAAGAACGAAGTTTGTGATTCAATATCACATAATCAAATCGTTCGATAGCTCAAGACCGGAAAGCGTTTCAAGGTTGGTTTAATTCTATTTCATTGATATTCAAATTAATTGTATAGAACGGATCCTAGGGCTTCTTGGGTTTTATGTTTTTAAATGCTTAAATCCGCTGCGCATGGACCCGTAAAACCCAACAGTGGTATCAGAGCCCCGTTCGTATGATTAAGTTTGAATTAACATGCTAGGTTTAAGATATAAATTGTTTATATGCTTATTGCATGTTTTGTATGTGATAGAATTTTAATTGTTTATGTGAAACAATGTGAAAATCGTTTTCAATTTATGCCGAATTAAATCAGAAAAGGCCGTTTTATGTGATTTAATTGGTCAGAATCGTATTGGTTCGAATCTGAAATCTCGTAACTCGGCCGCCTATGTCGTGCGACATATCGAGCCATGTGAAATTCAGTTAACCGGCATGTTACGTCGCGCGACATATTAAGCCTCGGGCCGATGTTGTCACGCGACATAACAAGCCAAAACCGCGTAATCTGTTTGTTCAAATTTTCTCGCTATTCTATGATTGTGTTTACAATCTGATATGTTAATATGAAAAATCTGGATGTTATAAAATTGAGTTTATAAGTCCGCGATAGATTGATTCATTGATATACATGATTAATTGATTAAAATATGATTTTAATAATTATTGCAATGTGTATGAAAACTGGATGTTATAAAATTGAGTTTATAAGTCCATGCTAGATTGATTCATTGTTTATGCATGCTTAATTAATTTAAATGTGTTTTATTAATTGTTGCGATGCATGAATTATTTGTTCTTAAATTGTTAAGAATTATTAAATTAGATGTTTAGTTGAAACATGATATTTAGTTTCCTAATATGTTTAGATTTAAACATTGTAAATTTTGGATCTTATGATTGTTTATGGAAACAAGTCATAAATACGCGAAATTTAAAAGGAAACCGATTGTTTATAAAAGGTAAGGATTATGTTGCCTAATCGTAGTTGATTTCTAATTATGCATGTCTAGGAGAGTTCTGTCTAAGGAAGAGTTGGTACTTAAGAAGTCCTTGCGGCTCACCTATCTTCCTGGGAACTTACCTGGTGCATGATTTTGACTATCTTTCTGATGTGCTTATAATCTACCTTTAAAGAACCTTCATTTAACTTTTAAGTTCTTTATGCCAATTCATGATTAAAAACACTTGAGACCATTCGGATAGTTTTGGGTGGGCTTGCCATAGCAAGGTGCTTTGATTCTATTCGAATGCGAGCAAGATGAGGAAATGGTGGTTCCTATACGTTTTAAAGTGAATGAACTTAATTGGGTTATCAAAATGGTTTTGGACCCAAGGCATAAGATGAGATTAAAATATGCCTAGACATATGATGTCTTGAATTGATCTCATAAAAGATCTAAGAGTCATATATGTGATATGATTGATGTTTTCTACCTAATTAATTTAATTTTGAGCGGTTTGCCATAGCAAACTTGAAATTGAATTAAAGTTGGATCTTAGCCCATTAAATGTATATTATGCTTATTTGCATTTGAAGGTGTATAATTTAGTGGGAGCATTTATTTAAATGCACTATACTTCTCATATGATATGTTTACTTATATGTGTTCATATTTTATGTATATCTTTTTGTAGAATAAATGGCATCAAACAATAATCACTTTTCACTGCGATCCGTCCTTGAGAAGGAAAAGTTGGAAGAGAATGGTACAAACTATATGGATTGGATCCGTAGTTTGAGAATTGTTCTCAAACAAGAGGAGAAACCGTACGTTCTCACCGAACCTATTCCACCCGAACCTCGCCGCCAATGCCGCTAGGGCAATAAGGGAACAATATCGAAGCACAAGCGTGACTCTACGTATGTTAGTTGCCTTATGCTCTCCGCCATGTGCAAGAGTCTTCGAAGAATCTTGAGCACTTGGGGACAATGACTTAAACAATCGGCCGATGGAAATGTTCCAAATTCAAGCTAGGCAAGAAAGGTACAACACACTTGCATCCTTGACCTCATGCAAGATGAGTGAAGGACAAGCCGTTGGTCCCCATGCTCTCAAGCTAAAGGGCCACATTGAGCATCTTGAAAGGCTCGGTTTTCCAATTAGCCAAGAGTTGGCTACCGACATAATACCGAATTCATTACCTAAAAGTTTTAGTCATTTCATAATGCACTATAACATGGGTGGAATGAATAGAAACCTTTCCGAGTTAGTTCAAATGTTGACTATCATGAAACCAAGATTGTCGAGAAGAAGACCGATCAAGTGCTAATGGTTAACAAGGGGAAAGGGTTCAAGGGTAAAGGAAAAGCAAAGGTCAAGCTAATCCTAAGGCAAAGGTTGCCAAGCCCAAAGAGGCCTCCAAGCCTAAAGAGGCTAAGCCTAAGTCCCAAGAGGACGCACCGCTTCCATTGCAATGAGATTGGACATTGGAGGAGAAATTGCGCAAAATACAAGGAAGCACCGAAGAAGAGCAAAGGAGTTGCTTCAACTTCGTGTATCTTTGTTATAGATATATTCCTATCTACTTCTAGTTCTTGGGTATTGGATACCGGATGTGGAACTCACATTTGTTTAAATGTGCGGTGGTCTAAAGAATGAAGGATGCTTAAGGAAGGTGAAGTGGACCTACGTGTGGGGAATGGAGCAAGAGTTGCCAAGCATTAGCCGTAGGAACTTATGAAGTTACTTTACCTAGTGGACTAATACTTG
The DNA here is from genome assembly GCA_022495995.1 of Adenophora triphylla var. japonica. Classification (NCBI taxonomy): domain Eukaryota; kingdom Viridiplantae; phylum Streptophyta; class Magnoliopsida; order Asterales; family Campanulaceae; genus Adenophora; species Adenophora triphylla. The sequence continues at coordinate 65,834 of JAFEMH010005300.1, forward strand.
TTTTGAACAATTGTTATTACGTTCCAGCTTTAAGTAGGAATATTATTTCGATTTCATGTTTGGATAATGAAGGTTTTAATTTTCTTATATGTGATAAGAAATTTTCTATTTACAAGAGTGATATGCATTATTGTACTGTTTCATTCAATGGCCTTTATATTCTTGATGTTGAAAATCGCGATAATGATGTCTATAACATTAACAAGAAATCTAAACCCAATGATGTGAACCACACTTACTTATGGCATTGTCGTCTTGGTCATATAAACGAGAAACGCATTTCTAAACTCCACAAAGATGGATTTTTGGACTCACATGATTATGAATCATATGAGACATGCGAATCTTGTTTACTTGGCAAGATGACCAAGGACCCATTTACCAAAACCGGTGAAAGGGCGGGCGACTTATTAGGACTCATACATACCGATGTATGTGGGCCTATGAGTAGCGATGCTAGGGGAGGATTTCGGTACTTCATAACATTCACCGATGATTATAGTAGATTTGGATATGTTTATCTAATGAAACATAAGAGTGAATCGTTTGAGATATTTCGAATATTTCAAAATGAGGTGCAAAATCAACTTGGCAAAACTATTAAGGTACTTCGATCCGATCGAGGTGGTGAATATTTGAGCCAAGAATTTGACAAATCATCTTAAGAGTTGTGGAATCGTTTCGAACTCTCTCCACCCGGAACACCACAATGGAATGGTGTGTCTCGAAAGGAGGAATAGAACTTTGTTGGACATGGTTCGTTCTATGATGAGTCAAGTTGAGCTTCCTTTATCCTTTTGGGGACATGCACTAGAAACCGCTGCTTTCACTATAAACGAGTTCCTACCAAATCGGTTCAAAAGACCCCATATGAGATGTGGCATGGAAGAAAACCTAGTTTGTCTTTCATGAAGATTTGGGGTTGTGATGCATATGTCAAGAAGTTAACTTCCGACAAGCTAGCACCTAAATCCGATAAATGTGTTTTTGTGGGATATCCTAAGGAAACCAAAGGATACTATTTCTACAACCGAAACGAGAACAAAGTGTTTGTTGCTCGAAATGGTACTTTCTTAGAAAAGGAGTTTCTTCGCAAAGGAACCAGTGGGAGTAAAATAGATCTCAAAGAAGTTCGAGAACCCGAAAACAACATTGAACCAATGGTAGAAACTGAACCAAGTTCACAAACCGTTGTGGAACCGGTTCAAGATGCACAAGTTCCTCGCCGAAGTGGTAGATCACGATCCGAACCCGAGAGATATGGATTTCTCGTTACGGAAAGTGATGAAGTGGAGTTAATCGAAAATGATGAACCCACTTTCTATCAAGAAGCGATGTCCGCTCCGGATTCGGAAAAATGGCAAGAAGCCATGAAGTCCGAATTACAATCCATGGCTGATAATCAAGTTTGGAACTTGATTGATCCACCCGAAGGTGTAAAAACCATAGGGTGCAAATGGGTCTTCAAGAAGAAGACCGACATGGATGGGAAGGTGCACACCTATAAGGCTAGGCTAGTAGCTAAGGGATATAGGCAGATTCATGGCATAGACTATGATGAAACCTTCTCTCCTGTAGCTATGCTTAAGTCTATTAGAATTTTACTTGCCATAGCTGCATATTATGACTATGAGATATGGCAAATGGATGTCAAAACAGCTTTCCTTAATGGGAAGTTACTTGAGGATGTATACATGATACAACCTGAAGGTTTTGTCGACCCGTAAAATTCTAACAAGGTGTGTAAGTTGCGTAAACTCCATTTATGGATTGAAGCAAGCTTCAAGGAGTTGGAATCTACGTTTTGATGAAGCAATCAAGGAATTTGGCTTTATCAAGAACGAAGATGAACCTTGTGTATACAAGAAAATTAGTGGGAGCGTAGCACTATTTTTAGTGTTGTATGTCGACGATATCTTACTCATTGGAAATGACATTCCCGCACTAGAGACCGTCAAGTCTTGGTTGGGAAAGTGCTTTTCAATGAAAGATATGGGCGAAGCCGCATATATCCTTGGTATCAAGATCTATAGAGATAGATCCAAGAGGATGATTGGTTTAAGTCAAAGTACCTACATTGACAAAGTCCTTAGAAGATTCCAAATGAAAAATTCTAAAAGAGGGAATTTGCCAATGTTGCATGGTATATCTCTTAGCAAGAATCAATGTCCAAAGACTAATGATGAGCGAAAGAGAATGAATGGTATTCCATATGCTTCGGCAATTGGGTCTATCATGTATGCTATGTTATGCACTAGACCCGATGTCTCGTGTGCTCTAAGCATGACGAGTAGGTACCAATCGGATCCCTAAGTGAACCACATTGGATAGCAGCCAAGAATATCCTCAAGTACTTACGAAGAACTAAGGATGCATTCTTGGTCTTTGGAGGAATGGAAGAAGATCTTGTAGTCAAAGGCTACACAGATGCTAGCTTCCAAACCGACAAAGATGATTTCGGATCGTTAGCCTGGATTTTTGTTTATGCTTAATGGAGGCACTGTGAGTTGGAAAAGTTCCAAGCAAAGTACCGTCGCCGATTCTACAACCGAAGCCGAGTACATAGCGGCATCCGATGCAGCCTAAGGAAGCAGCTTTGGATCAAGAAGTTCATTAGTGATTTGGAAGTCGTTCCAAGCATCAGTAGATCCTATTGAACTTTACCGTGATAACAATGGTGCCATTGCACAAGCAAAGGAACCAAGATCACACCAGAGATCCAAACACATACTTCGACGTTTCCACATTATCCGTGAGATATGTGAAAGGGAAGACGTTAAGATATGCGAGTAGACACGATGACAACGTGGCGGACCCACTAACTAAGGCTCTCTCACAAGCTAAACATGATGGTCATGTTAGGTCCATGGGTATTCGATACATGGTAGATTGGGCCTAGTGCAAGTGGGAGACTGTTGGTGTTATGCCCTAGGCCTATGATTGATAGACTTATGTGTTGACATTATTTATTATTATATGAGATGTTTATTATTTGATTATTATATGTTTTGTATATTTGTTTATAATAATCACTGTCCCTAATTATTAAGAGAATAGATTAGTATAATTGTCAATGGATAATCATGTGATGATTATATGCATAAGAGATGCACATTGAAATTATGGGTACTTGTTAGAGAACAAGTGACTGGACATGACCCGCATGAGATTTATGTAATGGTCAAATGTCATACTTAAATCTCATACGGTTACTTCATTTATTTCCTAGACCTGAGACTATCATAACCTTACATATGATGAAAGCCATGTTTGATTTTAGTCAAACGATATCTTAACACGATATCTATAAAGGCTATCATTGGCATGATCGGATTCATGATGGGAAGGATGATAAGTCAAGAAGGAGTTTGTCCCTCGGAAGAGAGATGTTATGCTTGGGCCCCTCGATGAGTAATAATGATGAAAGTGTATGGCCGTACCCCAATAAGATTGGAATTATCATTATACTCAAGAATCGAGAAAGCATTGAACAATAACAAGTCGACAAGGACCATGACTTGTGTTCAATATAACATCGTGAGACAAAAGGGATAAATGGAAGTACACCGTTGGAAACGTGAACTCTTACGTTGCATCATTTGGGTAGACATAATGGCTTGCTAGAGTCCGCTTATGTCTTATGAGATTCGATATGATCGATCTCATTGCCAACATGATGTAATCCTATTGGGTCACACACAACTAGAATGAATTGGTTAAATCGGAGGAAGAATGATTGAGAGACACGAGCCGGCTACTTATGTCACGCGACATATCAAGCCAATGGCTTGATATACCGCGCGACATAATAGGCCAATACGCGGTATTGACAGCCTGTCTCTCCTAATTCGATTAGAAGAGGTATTTACACTATTTTAGTATAAATACAAGGGCTCTGTCAGACCTAAAAGCTAGCCGAAATTTTAAAGCAAAATTCACAATCAAATTCTCTCAATATTCTTCAAGGTTTAGATCTAGCAATCGACAAGAAATTGTTCTTGGATTCATTCGAAGGTGTGGATACCAAAAGAGGGTCTTCGCTCGTTCATCGATCAAGACCTAGAGTTCAAGCAAGTTGAAGAACGAAGTTTGTGATTCAATATCACATAATCAAATCATTCGATAGCTCAAGACCGGAAAGCGTTTCAAGGTTGGTTTAATTCTATTTCATTGATATTCAAATTAATTGTATAGAACGGATCCTAGGGCTTCTTGGGTTTTATGTTTTTAAATGCTTAAATCCGCTGCTGTAAGTACCCCAATCTGGATCACTCCCTTTCAAACACCCGGGAAACACCGCAGACTCATCCACGCAGTCTCGGAGACCTCTCTCACTCAAAACCCTCTCAAAACCCTCTCGAGCCCCCAGCAAACCAAGGAGGAGCCTTTGCAGGATAAAGGGACAAAAGGACCTTTTGGGAATTTTCGAAATCGAGAAAAGCAATTAAGGTCCGTACGGACATCTTTGTTTCAATGATTACTAAATCCCCTTAAAGTCCACAATATTCCCTCAAATCCCGGGAGAAATGATGACTTCCATGCAGAGTTGGTCCGTACGGACCTCTTTGCATGCAAGATGGTCCGTACGGACCTTATTGCTCAGGGAACATCATCATTCCCAAATATTCTCCATCATTGCAGATTCCCTCAAATCGAGGAAATCCAAAATTACGGATAACCAAGAAGGTCCGTACGGACCTCTTTGCTCGAAATTTTTACTATAAATAGAGGGCTCCCCCTCCTCATTTTCACACCTCCCTTCTCTCTTCCTCCCTAAGCCTTCGGCTCCCCTTCTAAGACCTTTCGAGGCATTCCGGCCCCTTCGGATCCTTCCGAGGCCTTGAGCCCCCTCGAGGTGCTCAGAAGCCTCTCCGAGCGCTCAGAGACGGCTCCGCGCTGCCAGAGGCACTCTCGAGGTACTCTGAGGCCCCTCGTGGTACTCAGAGGCCTTGCACGGTCTTTCCCACGGTGTCCGGCTCTTTCAGGAGTCAAACCGGCGATCCCAAACCTTGCCGAACCTCTGCCCGAATCCAACCAACGATTCCAACGCACGCCGAACCTCTGCCCAGTGATCCGACGATCCCCACGCACGCCCGAACCTGCGCACGAGCGCGGCCTACAACCTCAACTCACGCCGAAACTACGTCAGCGGACAACGGCATCCCGAAGCAATCCAGGAACGCTACTCAGGCCTCAAACACTATTCCCCTGCGGAAGACAGACACGAACCAACATTGGTAAGGCTTCCTTCCTATTCTATTTCAATACATTTCAATACAATGTAGACATCCGATCTGACATGCATTTTTAAAAGCACACACACACACACACACAACATTTAAAGGATATTAGGGGTATCAGAAAGACTCGTTTTACGAGGCTACTCGGAGTGAGCTCTAATATTCTAATATTCTCTTCCGAGGAGTCATCGACCTCCGAACTCAAAATCTCATCACACAAAAACGAGTTTAAAATTTATCTTTAAGCGATGCCCTTTTCAATGTTTTGGGCTTAATAAAAACGGCGTGGCGACTCTACAAAATGCGAAAGCAAAACACGGCGAGACACCTCCAACCTCGCAAACGCTAAAACGGAATAAGCCGGATGCTTAGGGCGCGATTGTCTTGCCTCTCGGATCCGGGCGACTTCCCGAACGAGCGACGAATTGCGAGATGCACGGGGCCCTCCGCGCGAGCCGGATCCGGGTAATTTCGGTTGGCGACTCCATTGAGGGACATTTTGTTTTAAAAACTTTTAAACAAAACAAAAGATTTTTAAAACGATGATGAGGGTCAAACTTTCATTTTACCCCTTCCTTTAAGCATTGTGTGTGTGTGCACGTGCTTCGTTTTTATTTTACAAAAAAAAATAAAAATACAAAAAAATGCATCAATATACATCTGTGCATACATTTAAAATTCTTCAAAAACTTCTATTTTACTCGGAAAAAGAATTTTAGAGACCGCACACTACGCGCCTTCTTTGCCTCGGTTACACCGCACTCTACTCACTGCTTCTTTGCCTCGGTTACACCGCACACTATGCGCCTTCTTTGCCTCGGATACACTGCACACTACAACCCTTAACCGGAGTGGTCTCGGTTGCGATCCGTTTGGTCTTCCTAGGCCTCTTGGGCGCGCGCGGGATCATTCAAACATCCCATCCCTAGCGGCGTCAACCACACGTTTGAGTCTTGAGTCACACTCTGTCCGGACTCGGTTGGTTTTTACCCGGTCAGGTGTCATACGGCTGGATACATATACCATGCCGGCCATTTTACGAGTCAAGGCTCGGAACTCAAGATCCCTTGCGCAAGCAAAGCGATGAAAGGTCATGCTAAAATCTTGACTGATCTTGATTTCAGAAGCTACACCCGAGACGATGTTCCGTCCAGGATATACATCCATGCTCGCATGACACCATGTCATCACGCCTTTGATACGTCGGCCATGACAATATGACCCGGCCAACGCCTAACGTCACGAGATCCCTTGCGCAAGCAAGGCAAGAGAAGGTCATGCGGAACTCTTGACACGATCTTGACTCGGTGGCCGGCTCGGTTCACTATTCACATGGCTAACGCATCAAAAGCGAACATGGAGGCTCGGTCCTTAGGTTCGATTTTTCTTTTAGGCCGGTGGAAACCGCTTGCACTATAGGACCCTCGCACAGAGGCATCCGCCGGGATGTCGAAATACGGGTGCAAAACGAGGGGCTTATAGCCGCACGAGATGGTCTCCGGCGACCCGGGATCTAGCATAGTTGCGAAAAAGAAGAGCAATCTTTTCCAACCTACCTAGGATTACGAGAAAACATGTTTTAAGTAAATTAAAACAACAAAAAAAAAATCAATAAAAAATAAAAGAAACGGAAACCGCATGCCACGTGAGCTTTCCCCCTTTTATCCCGTTAGGCCATTCCGTGTCTAAACCTTGCCCGTCACCCCCTCCGGCTAACGAGAGTGGTCGAGAGTACCAGGAACCCGTCTCCCGGTGTCAAAACGGCAAGGTCCTACCTCCTTCCCGGCTCTGTCACCGGGACGGTCAGTCAAATCCCCATGGCCAAGTCGGTGGATAACAAGGATGAGAACGGGACCTTACCCCCAAGAAATTTCCCAACATTGGAAGAAGTTTGGCGAGGTCCTCATGGCTATTGAGAAACGTCAAGGTGAGCAACAAGCCTGGATCGAAGGTGCCATGCACCACTTCGGAACCTTAGCCGCTGACTACAGGGCTTCCCAAGTCGGGCGGCTCCTACGGCCTCTAACGTCTCTCATTGTCTCCCGGAAGTCAACTGTTACCCTCGTACGAGCCATGCGGTTATGACGTAAGGCCACAAGACCTTCCACGGGAAAGCTTGCCCATCCGGCCTCACGAGGTCCCGGTACCACCGCCGAACAACGAACACATACGGGTGGGACGTCTGCGATTGCGGTGCTTGTACGGAAATGGAATTCCGGGATGCGATGAACGAGGGCCGTCCTCGACGAAAGAAGAAGCTATCTTCTCGACAAAAGGCGAAAAAGAGGTATGAATGCGGTGATCCCACAGTCGGAACCCTTGGAGAACCCTCGGGAAAGTTTGACTACTATGTCATCTACTCCAGCAAATCTCCCGGCCTAGTTACGCGCGGGGCCACGGCAATGTTTGCTCCATGATCAGTGGGACGAGCTTCGCACCGCCACCGAAGGCCCGAAGGTCCGGATAATCCAACCCCTGTCTTGGGAAGATCTCAAAGCCACTATTGATGCTTCGATAAAAGCCATGACGGTGAACGAATTGAAATGCGCGGTCGGCCTTACGCCAATCGAGGCTCCTCCCGCTCCGAAGCGGGAGAGACAAGCAAAACCACAAGTCAGGTGAATGTTCGACACGTTCGGTCAAATCCCAGTGAATCCTCCACGGACGGACAAAGGCCGGCCATACACGAGCCACGGGCGAAAAGGGACCCTACGCCAAAAGAAGTTGAAACCTTGGACCCCGAAAGTTGAAGATCTGTCTTGACACGGCTCAAGCGCACTCGAGGCTAACATCTCACTCTGGTCCTTACTCACTTCATCTTATCCGCACAAGCTCAAGTTGGAAGAAAGCTGGCCCGGACCATGGTTCCCATCACGGTAACACTGATGAAGCGGTTCGAGATGATTGGCAACGTCAATTACGGCAATATCATCACCTTGAGCTCGATCTTCCAAAATTTGGGGCGACCACAACGAGCCTCTCTACATAACGGTTCAGCGGACGAGCGCCGTCTCCCTCGGGTGTTGGTAGATGGGGGATCATCCATGAACGTCCTTCCGGCCAAAATGATGGATTTGCTAGGGATCAAAGCAGCGATCTAAAACCCTCGACTCGAGCAATCAAGGCATACGACTCGACATCCCGCCCGATCTTGGGAATAGCCACCTTGAACCTTTGGTTTGGAAAAGCAAATGGTCTACAGGACTTCCCGAGTCATCGACATCCCGATCACATTCACTTTGCCATTTTGGGACGCCCTTGGCTACATCGGATCAATGGGGTGGCATCCACTCTCCATCGGTGCGTAAAGTTCGTCCAAACGAGATATGACCATCATCTACGGCGACGGCATAGTCGGCTGAAAGGACCGATACAAACGGCGTCCGGTCTTAGAAATCAAACCCGACGATGATGGCATGATGCTAACGGGGTTCACCATCGAAAGCCCAAAGGCCCAAGTGTGCCACATAGACACGCCTTTGATTTGGGACAAGATCCCTCCCCGATGAAAATGATGAAGCACATGAACTACATCCGGGGCTCGGTTTGGGAAACGCCATCGGGGCACTCAACGGATCATCAATATCAAAGAACGAGAATACCTGCACGGCACAGGATACTCTCCTACTCCCGAACACATTGCGGAGGACAAGCGAGCTGCACGAAAACGCTCCACGAGATAACAAAAGAGGCTTGCACGCAATCTCCGATCTTCGTCCTTACGGCTTCGACATGACCCAAGTACTTCACAAGGAAGGCCGGCAACTTGGAAGAAGATCCGAGAAAAGGAACGAGGCGATCGGCGCCAAACAAAGGCGGCCGACAACCATGGACAAGCTCCGGCGAGAACTGGCAAGATTCGGAGGCCTCAAGCCAAATCTGTCCAGAAGAGCATTCCTCGACACACCGCCCTGCCGGGATCCATGACCACCGCTATTCACAATGAATTTTGGTTCGGGAAAACCCCCTCTTTGGCGGAAGAATTCGAAAAACTCTCTGTCAACACTCACGCCTTCAACAAGCGGGACGAGTACATTCGAGCTAGCAATGCCCAAGACAAAAGCAAGAGACTCCATGAGACGATGCTTGGGACGAACCATTGCTCCACCTGCTCTTCAAAGAAGAAATCGAGATGCCGGATCTAATCGATTTTGTTTCGATAACTCTGTGATAGCAATGATCGGGAACGGTGACATAAAGCCTTTCAAGCCCCATCTCCTATCAAGCTCATTGCCACTCAATAAGCTGGGCCACATTCTCAGGACCTCTGCCCGGCCAAAAGGACATGATCGAACAACTTGGTCGACCCCTCGAGTCCTAGAGTCTAGTGTCAAAACTCATCCACGAGTCCATTAGCTTTGAATTTGAGTCTCTCGAGTCATCGATGGCCTCACGCCGGAAGATTACGAACTCATTGCCAATAATGTATTCCCGTATGCTCTTAATGAATGCTTCGATCTTTAGAGTATCCTCTCATTGCATCTTTAACAAGCGATAAATTAACTAACACACAAACGAGTTAATAACGATTCACTTGATAAAGAAGCGAGACACATTAAACGAACAATACATTAAGCACATCTTTAAGCATGTTGTCAAACGAGAGAAAAACCGGGCCCAAGTGAGGAGGTTTTAACCAAAGTGAATTTGGGAGGCTATTTGAAGAGCGAAAAGAGACGCAAATCGGAAGTTTCTTCAGGCACGAGCGAGCAAGACGCATTGGCTTGCCTTTGCTCGAAAGAGTTCGTGGACGTGTTCGCTTGGTCTTACCGAGACATGCCGGATTAGATCCTAACATTGTGGAGCACCGGATTCCCTTAAATCCCGAGGCTAAGCCCATCAAGCAAAAGCTACGCCGAATCAAGCCGAGAATGGTCTTTACAAGTCAAAGAGGAGATCGAAAAAATGCTCGCGTCGGCTTCATCGGGGTGATCGAGTACCCCACATGGCTCTCAATATTGTCACGGTCACGAGGCCGATGGAAAAGTACGGCATTGCGTGGACTTAGAGATCTCAACAAAGCAAGTCCCAGGACGATTTTCCACTACCCAACATCGACATGTTGGTAGACACTTCTGACCAATTTCGAAGTCAAGTCCTTCGTGGACGGTTTTGCCGGCTACAATCGGATCAAGATGGCCGAAGAAGACCAAGAAAAGACGGCTTTCACAACCCCACAGGGAACTTGCGCTACACGGTAATGCCGTTCGGACTAAAGAGCGGCTGGGGCTACCTACCAACGGGCGGCAACCGCCCTCTTCCACGATATGATCCACAAAGAGATCGAAGTGTACGTCGATGACATGATCGTTCGCTCGAAAGGGATCGGACGGACAACACCTCACGGACACTGAGAAAATTCTTCAATCGCCTCAGAAAACACTCAATGAGGCTTAACCACACCAAATGCACATTTGGGGTTAGCGAGAGCAAGGTTTTGGGATACGTAGTCACTTAGAGAGGCATCGAGGTGGATCCTCAGATCAAAGCTATCATCGAAATGAGACCACCGCAAACTCGGACGGAGGTGAAAAGCTTCATGGGCCGCTGCAATATATCGGCCGCTTCGTCAGCAATTGACCTCATGTGCGAGCCAATCTTCAAGGCGATGAAGAAGAACGCCGACATCGAATGGAACTCGAGAATGCCAAGATGCCTTTGAAAAAATAAAAGCATACCTTGTGAGTCCTCCGATTCTCTGTCCTCCCCACGAGGAAAAGCCCTTTGTTGCTATACCTAAGCGTGGCCAGACACCGCGGTTGGAGCCATGCTCTGTCAAGAAAAGAAAGAGTCGCGGGTCGAAACGCCATCTACTTCGTCGGTCGAAAGTTTCAAGGCGGCGAACTCAATTACTCGGCCCTCGAGAAAACCTGCGCGGCTACGGTATGGGTTGTCGGGAAACTACGGCACTACATGCGGTCGCACACAGTACACTTGGTTTCCAAAATGGACCCGATCAAGTACCTCTTCGACAAACCATCTCTGTCAATGAGGCTCGCCAAATGGTCTTTCTTCTGGCGGAATTTGACATCAAGTACGTAAACCAAAAATCAATCAAGGGACGGGCCATGGGTGAACAAGCGGGTGATTTCCCAGCCGACGAGGCTCGAGGCCACGAACCACAATTTCCGAGGCGAAGGAATCTTCGCAATCGAAGGCGAAAACCGATGGCAAGCTTGTTCTTTGACGGAGCGGCCAACCAAAGGAAACGGCATCGGTATGCTCTTGGTGGATCCCAGGGACGAGCACACCCCAATTGCTATAAAGCTCAATTTCGAGGTAACCAACAATGCCGCCGAATATGAAGCTGCTTATTTCTTTGGACTACAAGCCGCACTCGAGAGGAATGTCCGAAACTTCGAAGTTTATGGGGACTCGGCCTTGATCATCAACCAAGTCTCCAACAAGTGGAAAACCATAGACCGGGCTTGCAAAAATACCATGCACATAGAGGACCTCATCACACAATTCGAAGAGGTCACCTTCCATTACTTGCCAAGAGACCGAAACGGGTTTGCGAGATGCCTTAGCCACCTTGGCCTCCCTTGTGGAAATCCACGAAGGAAAAGCAATCAAACCCTTCAAAGTCGGACGAAAGGAAATTCACGCCTCTTGTTGTGAGATCGAACCGGAACCTAAGCCCGTCAATGAGCCATGGTACAACCGGATCTTCCAATACCTCAAGAACGGGAAGCTGCCTTCATGAACAAGGAAGGTCGACACACGAAGGGTCAAAACCAAGAGCATCATGGCCACTAAAACGCCTTGCCTCTCACTTCGTCATCCTCGGGGACATGTTATACAAGAAACGCTACCATGGGCCACTCCTACGGCTGCGTCGGCCAAGAAGAAGCGAGACAAGTTCATGAGCAGAAGTCCACAATGGGGCTTGCGGTCCCCACATGAATGCCGAGCCACGATGCAAATCATTCTCGGGATGGGCTACTCTTGGATCTCCGTGGAGCGGTGCATCCACTTTGTCGAAGAGGCTGCGACAAGTGCCAGCGGTTCTCCAACCTCAATCATCTGCCGCCCCACGATCTCTCTTGCATGACTACACCTTGGCCCTTTGCCACTTGGGGAATTGACGTCATCGGGAAAATCGCTCCGCCCGGGCGGCAACGGTCGCGAGTTCATCTTAGTAGCCATCGACTACTTCACCAAATGGGTCGAAGCGAGTCTGAGGTACTCACCTCCAAGAAGGTCGCACATTTCCTCAAGGAAAACATCATATGCCGATACGGCATCCCAAATGAGGTCATATCGGACAACGGCTCACACTTCGAAGGGAATTCGACGGCTGCTGGCTGAATTCAAGATCACACGTCACAAATCTTCTCCCTACCGGCCACAAACAAACGGCGCCGTGGAAGCGGCAAACAAAACCCTCGAACGGATCATCAGAAAAATGACCACCCGAGGACGAGATTGGCCAGAAGCTGCACCTTGCACTTTGGGGCTACCGCACATCGGTCGGAAACGACCACGGGAGAAACCCCATTTGCCACGACGTACGGGATGGAAGCGGTCCTTCCCATCGAGCTAGAAATTCCCTCACTCCAGAGTCTTTCTTTGGAAAATGACATCAACGAAGTCGAATGGCTCAGGCCAGACATGACGAATTGGCTCTGCTAGACGAGCGACGACTAAAGGCCATGGAACACGTCAGGAGCCTATCAAAGCGGGATGGCTAGAGCTTTCGACAAGAAAGTCAAATCCGAGACATCGGGGAAGGTGACCTTGTACTCAAAGAAAAGCCTCCCGCTCGAACCAACCCAGCTGGGAAAATGGGAACCCACATGGATCGGCCACTTTCGTGGTTCAAAGATCTTCTCCGGAGGCGCCATGAAGCTAACGGACCTAGACGGCAATCCCTTCATGAATCCGGTCAACGGAAGCAAACTTCGCGAGATACTTCGCTGAAGAAGAACAAGCTGTGCATCTCTTGGCACTCCATGTAGTGTCGAACTACGCGGACTGAGCCCTCTAGTCAGGAACGTAGGCAACCTTAATTGGTCCGGTCTAAAAATACACAAAAAGTCAAAAGTTTGAATGTCAATCAAGACCTCCATCAAGCTCCGCACTTTTCAAGAACACGCCCCGGCGGTCACCTTGACCAAGTCAAACGACGGCGGCAACATCAAAGGACATCAGGGTCACTCGGCATCAAGCGGCGGCTCGTATGTCTACTTCCAAGCCGGGGGCTTGTCTTCGCCCTCACGCGCTTCAAAAAAAAAAAAAAAAAAAAAGAGAGCTCGAGCAAGGGCTCACAAAAAAAAAACAATAAATAAAAGAAGCTCAAGCGAAGGCTGCGAGTGAGGTCAAGAGCCCGACGCCAACAAGCGGCAAGGAAGCTACGAAAAAAAAAAGACCGTCAAAACGACTTGTCGAGGAGCATTCAACCTCTCGGCCAAGCACTGAGAAGCCTCGGCAAAGGGGATTGCCGTCGGGGCCCCAGGCCTTCGGTCAGCGGATGCAACGAGAAAAGTCAGATGGACGCCGACAAAGTGCACAACGAAGCAAAGGCAAACAAAAGATCTTGCGTCTCGACAAAGCTTTAAAAGTAAATCACAAATCACTAACGGTTACAACATTTCTTGATGAGTTCAAGCACGGTCTACTCTCGAGTTCACAACATGCTAAAAGACTGGCTTAATACATTTAACTAATAATGTGTTTGCAATGCAATGAATGGATACCTAGGAGGTCATTCCGCGCCATCTGCGCTTGTCCCTCGCCATTCTTTCCTTTCTTCCCTCGTCCCGCGAGTCTTCTTTCGCTCCACGTGAACCAACTCTGCGTCTCTCGGTCAGAGATGCGGGGTCCTCCCCGTAGAGTCAAATAATCCGGTAGCTCTCGGGGCTTCATTCGCCGTGCTTCGGCTCGGATCTCCTCCCTGCGAGTGCAGCAAAGAGGACCTCTCCCTGTCGGTCGGTCAACTCTAGTCTCGTAGTCAAACAAAGCGTCTCCCGTCACATCGAAAGGGTCGAGACCGAGGCTTCGGCACTCCTAAGGCAATAGCTCTTACGGCAGCCGGGTCCCAGAATCGCTGCGCACTGCTCTCCAAGACCACTTGGGGCCCTTGACACTGCTCATACCGGGCCGGATGCGAGTCGTCGATACACGCTCCCAGACGTCTAAGGAGTACCGCGGGAGGGAAGCGGAATACTTCCATACCCTCGGACAATACAAGAAGGCACTGGGGCTGCCATACGAAGAGGAACTACCTCCGCGGTAGCAAGGTCATCCCGGCCCAGCAAAGGCTCTGCTTCATCCCAAGCTGCAGGAAACAAGCGACGGAATATAGAAGGAGGACCAAGACAAACCTGGAACTCGACAACGTAGGACCCTTCTGCAAGATCCTCACTGGTCTCGATCCTCCGGTCACGGAACCCACCGGCGGATCGATGCGTACCAAGGCTGTGCCATCCATCTCTCCCGGGCGGGTGATCCATATCCAACACAAGAGGTCGGCGAGCAAATGACCACGGGCTAAACGACGTCGGAGCCTCGGGCATGGCTGAAGTCTCTCTCGCGGCCACAAGGTGAGCAAAGCGGGGCTTCCCCCTCTCATAAAACGATCCCCGGTCGCCGGACGGTCGATACCATGAAGAGTCTCCCCCGGCACCAACGGGACAATATCCTCTCCGGCTCTGCGGTGCCCTACCACATCTAGCAGCGCCATCACAAATGCGAGGGAGGCGACCGGAAAAAGCGTCGCCATCACGCGCAGGCAAATACATCCCAAGAGACGTCACTCTCATCATCGACCATGAACCGCTCAGGCGGCTCGAAATGTCGATATGACCCGAATCAAGGATCATGCCTGCACTTCTTCCAACGAAGTACGAAGAAAGTCTGCAAGCTTCACGCTCGCGCGGCACCACCAACGAAGGAAGCGAGATGGCCTCCACCTCAGGTCCTCCAATCAAAGCCGAAAATCCTCAAAGTGGGCACCATTTCATTGTAGGAGAAACGATACACGTGCCTCCTAACATCCCAGAACTTCGCGGCGGCCCGCAGCAAATCCCAATCGGGAACCAACTCCTTAAAAGACCAAGCAGAGCAAAGACGAAACCTTACCTCGAAAGCCCGTCTACGATGCCTCATACGGCGCCGCATCCACGTTTTCAAGCTGCTCGGAAGTGTGCTTGCCTCTCTGCGAAAGCCTCGGCAAAATTCTAGGGACATACGAAGAATCCATGGCAAAAATGGAGGTTCCTAGAGAAAATGGGGAAGAAAGCTCGAAAATGGCCAAATGGGGAAATGAGGAAGAACCGAGCCTTTGGAAAGCATTTATGTCCTTCCCAAAGCAAGGTTGGTCCGTACGGACCTCTTTGCATGCTAAGTATGTCCGTACGGACCTCCTTGCAAACGAGAACCCATTTCCCCGGAAAACGGTACAAAAACCATTTGTCCTCGGCAAAACCTTGCTCCAAACGGTCAAACAACGGCCAAAGCCATTTCCGGCAAACCAACACTACCCACAAACGCACTCTCGGCTCACGTGGCATGTACAAAAATAAAAATAATAATAGCAACAATTTCTAGGACAATTCCCAGGAATCACAAAAATAAATGACATTACATCTTAAAATAAAATCTTGTTTGCCATGCAAATACATGTGTTTTATTACGGTACCAAAAAATGTCTGTTGCTAAACAAAAAAAAAAAAAAAAAAGAGAGGGATATGAAAAGAGGAAAGCAAATGAATACTACTCGGAATCCTCATCATCATCCTCCTCGCCAAGATCCTCCAAAGAAAAGTCGGGCATCGGCGAACTCGCCGTCACATCCTCCTCGTCGGAATCACCGAGCACCCGCTGAGGCTCCCACGAGAAGTACTCGGAAGGATCAAATCCGGCGAAAGGATCAAAGAAAGAAGGCTACGAGGAACCCTCACCACGTGCGCCGTGCGGAGAGCATGAGCTGATAAAGAGCTGCTCCCTCGAAGGCCTGCGGCTCCGAAGAAGTCCCGGCATCCATGCTATGCCGCCCCCTCAAAGGCCCCTCTGCTGCGGCTCAGGCTCGGCTCTAGGCGGAGGAACGTCCACGAGAATGCCTCGAAGGCATAGGCTCGTACGCCGGCACACGACGCGAACCGGACGGGACACCTTCGACGCCATCTTCTTAGCGAAGGAGCGCATCGCCACGTAACGGCGAGTCGGCATATCGTAGGCTCTCCCAGGGACTGCGCAACAAGAAGCCAAGGAAACGCTCATCAAATACGGTTATACTCGGCAACAACAAAAAGAGAAAAACGCGAGAAAAGATGCCAAGATGGAAAAGAGTCGGCACACTCGCGATCTGTCGGGGTCCACTCTGTATGCGGCGGGAGCACGCTCAGGAGCAGTGCGAGACACCCTCCTCCTCGATCCGTCCCGCGGACGTACGTGAAATCCGGTCCGGCATCGGAACCTCTGCAGGGGAGCTGCGGGCCGGCCTCTCTCTCCCGCGCCGGTGCACAGGGCGTCCTCGGCTTCCTCCTCACGAAGGCCCCGTACTCCTCTCCGTATAAGATGAACTCCTCGGCACAGAGCACCGTCAAGGTACCTCTCGAAGTCCGGCACGTCCATGTCCCGGGAATCAAGCATCCCCAAAGGGAGGGTCCCTCGGAGCCACGGGAAGCACAGGGGCCATCTTTGCCCGGAAGACTCGCTCCCCGGTACATGGCGTCACAAGTCGAGCCTCGCGGCATCTTCCGCCGCGGCTGTCACCTCGGGAGCCCCCTCGAACTCATCTCCCTCATCACCGAACCCACGGGAGCAGAGCGAACCCCTCACGGCTATCCGCTCCAAACGCTCCTGCCACATCCCGTAGGCGATGGTGAGCTTCCCAGTGGTCCTCCTCTTCCTCGCCGTACGAGCCCGTCCCGGCATAGCGAGTGCGCGGCCAACGGCCCGGGATCTCTATCCCACGGGAAGCCTTTGGAAAACCTCATAAAACCACACTGTGACAAAAACGAGAGAAGGCTCGGTGCAAAAGACAACGGAGAAAAGACAAGTTGCTAAATCAAAAACGACAATAAACTCATACCTCCAAAGCAAAGTCAAAGCAGGCCAACGAGCGGCCACCCCGGCTAAACCGGTCCAAGGAGAAGTAGAGCTCGGCCGAGCTGCCTCGCCCCAAGCAATGTCGCGAGACCCTATCCCGAGATCGGTCAAGCTCTCCAGCGGAAGCAAAGGAGGCTGCGGTCGCGTGGTTCGAGAACAAAGTCTCGGGACGGTGCATACCACAAGAAGGAGCGCGCCAAGCTTGCTCCGTGTCACTGGCCGGTACCCGGATGTAGGCCCCAATGCGGCCGTGATCCTCATCTCTACGTCGGCATGCTGGCATCCCGAGGCCCTGCGAGGACGAGGCTCAAAGCCCGGCGGCTCGGTCGGCACATCATCGGAGATCATGTCTCTCCACCTCACAGCCCCCCTTTGAAGGAGAGCCGTGTAATAGCGGCAAAATCGGTGGGCGTCAGCTGTCACCTCGCCCCGGCTCGAGGTGGAAGGTGTGGGTGGTATCCCACCAATACTCGGATAAACCCGGGAAGACACTCTTGTTCTTCCTCGTGTCGAACACTCCGGCCCGGGTTCTCAGCGAACACACCTAGGCCGAAGCATAAACCAACCTCAGGGGACTCGGCCTACCGCCCACGGAAATATCGGGCATCCTGCCCGTAGCTCCACAACGGCCTCGGCGATCCCGAGTCTTCATCCTCTTGGCCTTCCCGGCCGTAAGCCCCGCATCCTGCGGGTAAACACGGCAAAGGTACGTCAATCACGGTACTTAATATAAAGGCACATATAACCGTCACAAAACACGGCACATATTGCACCTAATTTTCACATACATTATACATATAATTTTTCATGTAACCCGTCACAAAACACGGCACACAATGCACATAATTTTCACATATAATTTCTCCCATGCAGTCCGTCACAAAACACGGCACACACTGTACACATTTTCTCAAAAGAAGAAAAAGGGGGGGGGATTAAACCCTACACGACACATTTTCAAAAGAAAATCCGTCCCAACACGGCACATATTGCACATATTTTCCCCACAAAGTCCGTCACCCAAAAACACGGCACACACTATATAGCACATTCTCAAAAGAAAATCCGTCCCAACACGGCACACACTTTCACATATAACCCGTCACAAAACACGGCACAGGTCACATTTTTGCACAAAAATTATCACTACATGATAATTTTCTCATAATGTACATACATAAATAGCATACGGTACAAAACACCAAAGCATGCAATTCACTAGATAGGCACTTTATTTTCACAAATAAGAGCTAATCTACACATTTCTGCACAAAATACACATACCCACAATTTTTACATGTCCATTTTCAACAATTCATCAAGAATTTCACAAAAAGGCATAAAATAATAACAAAAAAATTCAAAAATGCGAAAAACTAAAACCTAGTTCTAGCATTCAAAAATTTGAGCAGGGAATCAAAACGGAACAGATTTCTTACCTCCCCAACGTTCAGGGAGCGACGATTATGCACCTCCGGATTCGGATACAAAACATCCGGGTTCTTCGAAGATGGAACGAACGAAGTCCAATTCCTTTGAAGCTCCATCCGCTGCTCAACCACTTCACTTTGGCTGCGTTGGCGACGACTCCTTCGAGATCCTTCGGCCATGGCAAGAAATTCAAGCAAAAATTTTTTGATTTTGGTTAACAATGGAGGAATTTTTCTCTCTCTCTCTCGCACAGTTCCTGGCTGGAAAATGAGGAAGAAGGAATGAGGAAGGGCCTCGGTATTTAAAGCACAGTCAAACACAGGAGCTTGTAAAAAACCAAGGTGGTCCGTACGGACCTCTTTGCAACCTGGTTGGTCCGTACGGACCTCTTTGCGAGGTGGCCAAATTACTTTCCTGCCCTTATAATCTTTGCCCCTGGCTGTCCTAAGGCCTTTTCCAGCAAATCCAAGTGCAGAATGGTCCCTAACCCTTCAAATCAATCACCGGCCGTCAGCGTAAGACCGGTCATCGCCCACTTCAACGGCAATTCAATCCCCGGCCATCAACGTAAGACCGGTCCTCGCCCACTCCAACGGCAATCCAACCAACGCCCGCTCAACGGCAATTCAAGAAGAAGACGATACCTCCCGGCCACGAATATCAAGGCGCAAGACGCCTCCAAACGCTCAACGACAACTCGGCCATCCACCGAAAGGTCCGAAGTCATCTTCCCAACGAGAAAAGGGCCCTACAGTGGTCATGTATCCCAGACAATTCAAGCAGGCGGTCGGATGTAAGCCCGAACTTCGCCCGCCTCAACGCGGCGGCCACGGCCATCAAGTAAGCCCAGAGCTCCTCCCCGACAAGTCGAAAGGGAAGTCATGCAGGCTGCATATCCCCGGCAAACCGACCATCATTCTCGCCCACTCAGCGGCAAAACAAGCACGCGAAGGAGCGACACCTCCGAGTCTGAGTCCCAAGGCACGAAGCGCCTCCCAAAACGCCAAATGGTGAAGCAATCATCGGCCATCATCCTTGCCCTTCAACGGCTCTGCCGGCGGTCATCGTAAGTCCGACCTTCTACATCAACATGCAGAAACACAAATGGCCCCAACCGCCGCCAGATGACAATTCAAAGGCCTCCAGCGTGGCACCAACCGCCGCCAGATGACCATTCAAAGTCCTCCAGCGTGGCACCAACCGCAATCAGAAGACGATTCAAGTCCTCACAACTATCTCCGGCCCGGAAGGCCTTAAACCACCCGATTAGGAAAATCGTAAAATTTCCACCCCGGACGCCACCACGTCCTTATCACCGACCTATACGGTCACCCCGGACGCCGCACGTCCTTATCACCGACCTATACGGTCACCCGGGACGCCGCGCGTCCTTATCACCGACCTATACGGTCGCCAGACGCCGCACGTCCTTATCACCGACATCACGGTCGCCCGGACGCCGCCACACGTCCTCATCACCGACCTATACGGTCGCGGGGGACGCCACCACGTCCTTATCACCGACACCTATACGGTCGCCGGGACGCCACCACGTCCTTATCACCGACCTATACGGTCACCCGGACGCCGCACGTCCTTATCACCGACCTATACGGTCACCCGGGACGCCGCACGTCCTCATCACCCGACCATTACGGTCGCGGGGACGCCGCACGTCCTTATCACCGACTATACGGTCACCCAGGACGCCGCACGTCCTCATCACCGACTTTATACGGTCACCAGGGACGCCACACGTCCTTATCACCGACCTATACGGTCGCCGGACGCCACCACGTCCTCATCACCGACCTATACGGTCGCGGGACGCCACCACGCGTCCTTATCACCGACTATACGGTCGCCGGACGCCGCGCGTCCTGCATCACCGACATACGGTCACCCGGGACGCCACCACGTCCTTATCACCGACCTATACGGTCACCCGGGACGCCACCACGTCCTTATCACCGACTATTTATGCGGTCACCGGACGCCGCCACGTCCTTATCACCGACCTATCACGGTCGCCGGGACGCCGCGCGTCCCTTATCACCGACTATGCGGTCGCCGGGACGCCGCACGTCCTTATCACCGACCT
Source organism: Adenophora triphylla var. japonica (assembly GCA_022495995.1). Lineage (NCBI taxonomy): Eukaryota > Viridiplantae > Streptophyta > Magnoliopsida > Asterales > Campanulaceae > Adenophora > Adenophora triphylla. Next base: position 86,660 of record JAFEMH010005300.1, read on the forward strand.
ATACGGTCACCCAGGACGCCACCACGTCCTCATCACCGACCTATACGGTCACCCAGGACGCCGCACGTCCTTATCACCGACCTATACGGTCACCGGACGCCGCCACGTCCTTATCACCGACCTTTATACGGTCGCGGGGACGCCGCGCGTCCTTATCACCGACCTATACGGTCGCCGGGGCCAGACGCCACGTCCTTATCACCGACCTATACGGTCGCCGGGACGCCACCACGTCTTTACCACCGACCTATACGGCCACCAGACGCCACCACGTCCTTACCATCAACCTATATCTGGCCACCCAGACGCCAGCGCGTCCTCCGCGACCTCGGCGGTCACACAACACTCGGGGCACCACCACGCCCGCATTCACGTAACACTCACCCCACACCCGAACTACGGCCCGGGCTTGATTCCCGCCAGGGATACGTAGGAATCCTATCACAGGGTCCAGCCTATTGACCTAAACGGTCACCCAAAAGGACACCACCACGTCCTCACTTTGACCCTCACGGTCACTTCCTCTCCCAGCGCGCGATCCAGATTAGGACCCTTATCTTATCGGCGACCCACTTCTTTCATAAGTGACGTCGTCGAGGGGCTTCTGTAAGTACCCCAACTGGATCACTCCCTTTCAAACACCCGGAAACACCGCAGACTCATCCACGCAGTCTCGGAGACCTCTCTCACTCAAAACCCTCTCAAAACCCTCTCAAACCCCCAACCCAGAACCGGGGAGGAGCCTTTGCAGGATAAAGGGACAAAAGGACCTTTTGGGAATTTTCGGGAAATCGAAAAGCAATTAAGGTCCGTACGGACCTCTTTGTTTCAATGATTACTAAATCCCCTTAAAGTCCACAATATTCCCTCAAATCCCGGGAGAAATGATGACTTCCATGCAGAGTTGGTCCGTACGGACCTCTTTGCATGCAAGATGGTCCGTACGGACCTTATTGCTCGAGGAACATCATCATTCCCAAATATTCTCCATCATTGCGAGATTCCCTCAAATCGAGGAAATCCAAAATTCGGATAACCAAGAAGGTCCGTACGGACCTCTTTGCTCCGAAATTTCTACTATAAATAGAGGGCTTCCCCTCCTCATTTTTTCACACCTCCCACTTCTCTCTTCCTCCACTAAGCCTTCTCGGCTCCCCTTCTAAGACCTTTCGAGGCATTCCGGCCCCTTCGGATCCTTAGAGGCCTTAGAGCCCCCTCGAGGTGCTCAGAAGCCTCTCAGAGCGCTCCCGAGACGCTCCCGCGCTGCCCCGAGGCACTCTCGAGGTACTCTGAGGCCCCTCGTGGTACTCCGAGGCCTTGCACAGTCTTTCCCACGGTGTCCGGCTCTTTCCGAGTCAAACCGGCGATCCCAAACCTTGCCGAACCTCTCGCCCGAATCCAACCAACGATTCCAACGCACGCCGAACCTCTCGCCCGACCGATCCCGACGATCCCCACGCACGCCGAACCTGCCCGAACGCGGCCTACAACCTCAACTCACGCCGAAACTCGTCCGCGGACAACCGGCACCCCGAAGCAATCCGAACGCTACTCCGACCTCAAACACTATTCCCCTGCGGAAGACAGACACGAACCAACATTGGTAAGGCTTCCTTCCTATTCTATTTCAATACATTTCAATACAATGTAGACATCCGATACAGCATGCATTTTTAAAAGCACACACACACACACACAACATTTAAAGGATATTAGGGGTATCCGAAAGACTCGTTTTACGAGGCTACTCGGGTGAGCTCTAATATTCTAATATTCTCTTCCCGAGGAGTCATCTGACCTCCGAACTCAAAATCTCATCACACAAAAACAGTTTAAAATTTATCTTTAAACTGATGCCCTTTTTCAATGTTTTGGGCTTAATAAAAACGGCGTGGCGACTCTACAAAATGCGAAAGCAAAACACAGCGAGACACCTCCAACCTCGCAAACGCTAAAACGGAATAAGCCAGATGCCGGGGCGCGATTGTGCTGCCTCTCGGATCCGGGCGAACTTCCCGAACGAGCGACGAATTGCGAGATGCACGGGGGGCCCTCCGCGCGCGAGCCGGATCCCGGGTAATTTCAGCTGCGCATGGACCCGTAAAACCCAACAGCATATGCCTTGATTGACCGGGTAGATGGGATCATGTGCCTTTCATTGATGCGTAGGGCCCGCATCATGCTGAGGGGAAGGACATTAACGGCTGATCCATTGTCCACCAATACCCTCGGGAGTGATACGGTGTTGAGCCGAATAGTGAAGTACAAGGCTTCATTGTGCTTGGAGACATCTCTTGGCAAATCTTCGTCGCAGAAGGTGATCATGCTACCATATAGGTGGGGATTATAGATTTGGTCCTTGTCTCGAGATAGAGAGTCATCAAGCCAGTCACTTTGTGCCTTTTTCTTGCGAGGTAGAAGCTTTGCTGAAGCCCCTGGGTTATACTGAGGCCGTTTGTGGCGGTTGCCATCTCCAGTCAACATGTTGATTGAGTGGGAGCGCCAAACTGGCGTTGGTCTTTCTTTGTCGGTATGCACTCGGGAGCTGGACAAACTGAATCTTGGCTGATCCCGTGGGGGGATAGATTTCTGATTGGCAGTAAAATTACCCAGATCTACAATATTCTGATGTCCGAAAGTCTCAACTCTATCGTTGGCAAGGTTTTTCGGCTTTTCTACCCCTGTTTGCTTTGGGGAAGACTGGCTGGAGTAGAGTACATAATAATCAAATCCCCCAGATGGCTCCCCGAGCGTACCCATACTGGTATCACCGGCCTCGAACCTCTCTTTCAATTTTTGCTGGGAGGAAATTTTCTTCTTCTTAGGAGGACGGTCCTCGTGTATCCAGTCCTGATAGTCCCTTTCAAGGCAGTCGGGGTAGTCACAGATATCCCACCAAATGTGTTCTACTGGTGGTGGATTTGGGACCTCGGGTTGAGCGGTCTTTGGAATGACTTTGAGTTGAGCCAGTGCAGGGAGATCTGGCTGTTGGGCTCATCTGGAAGCGAATGGTTGGACTCCGCCGGATAATGAGAGGTATTAAGAGCCAGGGGAACAGGCACATGTTTGTCCTTCAGGGGAGCCCCAGTCAGTTGGGAGATTACTAATGTCCCGAGATGGCGTGTGGCCTCTTCAATCCAGGCTTGTTGTTTGTTCTGGCGTTCCTCCAGGGCTTTGACGGCTGACCATATTTCTTCCACTGTTTCCTGATCTTCATTACCCATGCTGATATTTGCGGGATCGGTATCATTCTGAGAGGGGACAACTGACGGTATGCCGAATCTGTTTCGTCCCCGGCTTCGCCGTTGGAATGGTGGCCCTTTGAATTCTTTGTTTGGGGGCCAGTTGCCCTGTAAGTCGACGGGCAGGAGTCCCGGCGGTGGAGACATAGGAATCTTGTGGTGGCATCTTGATATATCCAGGATGATTAAGAATGGGAGGAGGAACTTCTTCCTTATTTGCGGTAAAAGTGCCATCGGAATTGAGACTGATAGTCAAACCATGAGTTGCAATAACCCCCAGAAGGTCGTCAATTTGAGCCTCATGTCGAAGTCTCATCTGTTCTACCAACTGGATCCAAGGAGTACTGTCGAGGGATTTTGGAGGACGGAGTGACGTTGTCCCCATCATTACCGGCTGATGCAGACATTCTGAAACCCGGAGTCGGAACAAACGGTGAAGCTGATGGCGCGCTTGACTCTTCCTAGCTGATCAAACGGTGACCCGGTATCCGGAACCAACCTTTGTGAGGAGCTGCGGGGGAAAAGGCACGAAGGTTCAGAGATTTAGGGATTGAAGGAGGGTAGGTGTTTGGGCTTTGGGCTCATGCAACATGCAGCTATTTGTTCTTGTTTACTTAAAACATGTTTTATTAACCTAATCGGTTGGAAAAGATTGCTCTTCTTTTTCGCAAACTACTCTGGATCCTGGATCAGTGGGCCCCGTCACTACGTCTATAAGCCCCTCGTATTCCACCCTGTATTTCGACCTCCCAGGGTGGACAGCCCCGGGCGAGGGTCCTATAGGGCAAGCGGGTCCCACCGACCGAAAGAAAAACGATCCTAAAAGTCTGGCGGGTAATCGAGTCTTAACGAGCATTCAATATAAATTACGGACAAAACTGACATCAAAGTCAAGATCATGTCCGAGGGCTTGACGAAAAGTCGACATAATTTGGACTGATAAGCGTCCACAATTGATCTTGACTTGTCGTCAGTTAAGCCGTAATTGGGCATGGAATAATCATTAATCCTTGATGACTCAGTGTCATGCTGGGAGTCAGTGTATAATTTGTGCCGATCAGGCCGAAGTCAAGGCGCCAGGCCAATATCTTGGTCAAAGTCCGCGGCGGAAAACCGGCATGACTTCGACTGATTAGGGTCCCCGAAAGATATTGAGTCGGTGTGCCGACAAAGGCTTGAAAGGAAAGGTCTATACACAGACAGGGCATGACACAGACCAGACTAAAAACCAATCGGGTCTCGGACAAAGTGTGTCACGGACAAGTGCATGGTCGACACGAGGCTCCATGGGATGTTTGGGTAGTCCTGTGCTTGCACCGAGAGGCGTAATAAGACCATACGGGCCGCGACAAGGATTTCCCCGGGTTAGGGACGTAGTGTGCAGTGTAAGATCACGTGCGCGTAGTGTGCAAGCAGTCTATCTTCTTTTTCTGAGTAAAATAGAAATTTTTCATGTGTCTTAAAAAGAATGATGCATGATTTTTTTTTTTTTTGAAAATTTTCTTTTTTTTTTTGAATATTTTTTTTTTGAAAGTAAATGCACACATAAGCACATAATTCAAAATTCAAGGCAACGGGTCCGATAGTCAAAGGTTTGACTTTTCCGAGGCGGCCAAAACAACACAAAAATGTGAAAAATCAACACACACCACAAATTATTTTAAATTTCAGGACGGAAGCTTGACCCTCAAAAGCTTTTTTTTTTTTTTTTTTTTAAAACAACGATACCGGTACGTGGGATTGTTAAACCACAATTTATCCCCGACTCGTGTTAGGAGGCGATAACGGGAAGTTTAATGGTTTCCACCAATATACCAAATATCATTTTTTTAAAAGCTTATCTTCCCCAGCGGAGTCGCCACTGTGATGATGTGCCAATTTTTCGAAAGGACTTTGAATTTTTCGTTTCTTTGAAAAACCAATCGAAAAAACCGGAGTCGCCACGCCATTTTTGTTTTAAGGGCCAAAACTTTGAAAAATGCCCGAAATAAGAGATTTGGGTTCGGAGGTCACGTTACACGCCGGGAAGAACGTTAGTGTTCACCCGGAATGCCTCGTAAAACGAGTCTTCCAAGCTAAAAACCATTTATTTGTGTGTGTGTGTGTGTGTGTGTGTGTGTTACTTTGGCCAAAATAAGTTGAAACTGAGGAAACAAAAAATTGGGAATTCTTTATAAGACTTTGGACAGATCCCATGATTTTTGGTGTGATTTTTGGGTTGAGTTTTGGTACTCAAAAGATTTTTGGAAGTTGAAAACCATGGAGTATGGGCTCTGGTGGTGGTACCGTATGAAATTGGTGGTGGCATCCTGGAGTAGTCGGGGCGACCAAGATTAGGATTGGGGTCTTCCTTTTCTTCCACGGTGAATGTGCCATCAGGATTGAGGCTGGCGGCCAAACCATGACTCTTAATAGCTTCCATAAGGCTATTCAGCTGTGCTTCCTGTCGCAATCTCATCTGTTCTGCTAACTGATTCCACTGCGGTTCTGTCTGGGGAGTCCTAGGAGGCGGAGTGATGTTTTCCCCATCGTTACCGGCTGATGCAGACATTCTGAAACCCGGAGTCGAAACAAACGGTGAAGCTGACGACGCGCTTGACTCTTCCCAACTGATCAAACGGTGACCCGGTGCCCGAAACCAAGCTTTGTGAGGAGCTGCGGGGGGAAAGACACGAGGGTTCAGATGTTTGGGAATTGAAGGAGGGTAGGTGTTTGGGCTTAGGGCTCATGAAACATGCAGTTATTTGTTCTAGTTTACTTAAAACGTATTTTATTAACCTAATCGGTTGGAAAAGATTGCTCTTCTTTTTCGCAAACTACTCTGGATCCTGGATCAGTGGGCCCCATCACTACGTCTATAAGCCCCTCGTATTCCACCTGTATTTTGACTTCCCAGGGCGGACAGCCCCGGGCGAGGGTCCTATAGGGCAAGCGGGTCCCACCGACCGAAAAGAAAAACGATCCTAAAAGTCTAACGGGTAATCGAGTCTTAACGAGCATTCGATGTAAATTACGGACAAAGCTGACATCAAAGTCAAGATCATGTCCGAGGGCTCGACAAAAAGTCGGCATGATTTGGACTGAGAAATGTCCGCAATTGATCTTGACCCGTCGTCATTTAGGCCGTAATTAGGCATGGAATAATCATTAATCCTTGATGACTTAGTGTCATGCTGGGAGACAGTGTATAATTTGTGCCAGTCAGAGTCAAAGTCAAGGCGCCAGTCAATATCTGGTCAAAGCCCGTGACGGAAAACCGGCAGGACTTCGACTGATTAGGGTCCCGAAAGATATTGACTTGGTATGCCGACTAAGGCTTGAAAGGAAATGTCTATACACAGACAGGGCATGACACAGACCAGACCAAAAACCAACCGGGTCTCGAACAAAGTGTGTCACGGACAATTGCATGGTCGACACGAGGCTCCATGAGATGTTTGGGTAGTCCCGTGCTTGCATCGAGAGGCGTAATAAGACCAAACGGGCCGCTACAGGGATTTCCCTGGGTTAGGGACGTAGTGTGCAGTGTAAGGTCAAGTGCGCGTAGTGTGCAAGCAGTCTATCTTCTTTTTTTGAGTAACATAGAAATTTTCGCATGTGTCTTAAAAACTATGATGCATGCACAAAATGACTTTTTGTTTTTTTTTTTAAACCCCTTTTTTTTTGAATTTCTTTTTTTGAAATTTTTTTTTTGAAAATATTTTTTTTTAAAGCAAATGAACACATAAGCACATAAGCACATAATTCAAAATTCAAGGCAACGGGTCCGATAGTCAAAATTTTGACTTTTTCCGAGGCGACCAAAACAACACGAAAATGTGAAAAACCAACACACACACACAACAAACGGTTTCAAATGTCGGGACGGAAGCTTGACCCACAAAAAGATTTTCTTTTTTTTTTTGAAAAGATAAAACTTAATTTCTTCCCAGTGGAGTCGCCACTGTAACGATGTTGCCATTTTTCGAAAGATTGTTATTTTTCTTTTCTTTGAAAATCAATCAAAAAACACGGAGTCGCCACGCCATTTTTGTTTTAAGGGCCAAAACTTTGAAAAATGCCCGAGATTAGAGATTTGGATTTGGAGGTCACGTTACACGCCGGGAAGAACGTTAGTGTTCACCCGGAATGCCTCGTAAAAACGAGTCTTCCAAGCTTAAAAATCATTTGTGTGTGTGTGTGTGTTCCTTTGGCCAAAACAAGTTCAAACTGAGAAAAATAAAAATTGGGAACTCTTTATAAGACATTAAACAAGTCCCATGATTTTTGGTATGATTTTTGGGTTGAGTTTTGGTACTCAAAAGATTTCTTGAAGTTGGAAACCAATTCTGCCAGAATGAAAAAGGCAATGGACACATGATTTTAAAACGGATTTAAGAGTTTTAAAACTTCAAAATCTGGGGAAAGTCCGAGAATGAAAGTTGTTCAAAACACCTTAAACAAGGTTTCTGCAAAAGGATTTTCTATTTGGAGATGATTTGATGGACCAAAACCTTCTGGAAATCTCAGATATGAAATCTGGATTTCCAGAGACTGATGAACTGACCTTTAGAAAATAATTTGAAAAGAGAGTTTTACTTACGCAAAAAATAAAGTAAAAATATATCTGGAAATATCTGGATGTTGGCTACAAAAAGTGTTTTGTAGTAAACAACAAATTCCAAGTTCTTCTGTGTCCAAAAAATTAGACCATGGACAGAGGTCTTAGAGAAAGGCAACTGGACAACAAGATTCTCTTGAAGGAAAATATGATTTAAAAGGGGTTTTGCATCCATGCTTGTCCCCATTTCCTTAGGCTTTGATTAGTAGTCACTAGAAATTTTAGTGGTGATCTACTATATCAAGACATCCTTAGGGTACATTAGGACTTAAGCATTTCATTTGCTTGGGAAGGGGGGATTTAGCTTTGAAATCAAGATTTTAAGTATGAAAATGGTTTTTAGGGTTTTGAAAATATGTTTGTAAGAAGTGAAAACAATTTTGAAAGAAATGCTGATCCTTGTAGAGGATCATCCATGGAGATGAACTTCCATGGTGATCCTCTTGGATCTAGGGCAAGAAGTGAACAAGTTACATCTTCAAAGTATGAGATGCATGCATGGATGAGAGAAATTTAGGGTAGGGAGAAGGAGATTATACCTATCTTTCCTTGTGTTTGTGTTTGAGACTTTGAGTTTGAGAGTGAGTGGGTGTGATTTGGGAAAATAATCAAGAGAAAAAGGTGACAATTCAAGGGAATTCTCACTGTTTTCTCTAGTATTTTCGCCAAGGTTTTGTTGTGAATTAAGTTGTGGCTCCTGTTTCTGTGACTGAAGGGCTCAATTTATAGGCATTCTGGGAATTCAAATTCATCCGCGCGGATGGTCTTGAAGGCGTGCCTGGTGCATTAAATGCTGCTCCAGGCTTTGGACAGGAAGAATATTTTTCAAATTAAGCAACCAGTTTTTGTTCCAGCAGCTTCCATTTCGGGTTTTTGACCTTTATTTTGCTTTTGTGAGATTTTTTTCTTGGTTTAACTTTAAATAGCAATCCCTAATCTACCCTTGCTTTGTTAGAAAAGTTAGGAATTGTTAGAAATATTAGGAAAGTTAGGACTTTCTTTAATTTTCTAACGAAAATGCTACCAACTCAAATTGGAGCTCTTACAGGGAGGGGTTTGCTATAGTTGTATGAACAGTTTCAAGCGGCGAAATTCCCATTTTGCCCTCATACATTTGTCCCTTCCCATTTTGCCCTTAAATTTTTATTTTTTTTTAATTTAAAAAAAAAATTTAAAAAAAATTTAAATAAAAAATCACGTGACCTTGAACACGGGCATGTACTAGTTCATTAATAAACGATAGATATACGATAAGGTATTTTTGTACTTGTTATTAAATAATTTAATTAACTTTGTTTTCTTATTTACGGTGTTAAAAAATTAACAGATGCTGATTTGGCACTGTCATGTCAGTGTCACGTCAATGTCATGTCATTATAATTGTGACTTTGATGATATGGCGCTAACATGATACTGAGATGACATTATCGCGTCATCAACTCTGTTAGTTTTTTGACGCCGTAAATAAAAAATAAGTTTGTTGCATTATTTGATAACAAATGCAAAATTATGTTACCCATATTATTTCTTAATTAACGAGTACATTGAATTGTTTGAAAAAAAAAATGAAATTATGTTGAATATTTTAGTTGATTGGCCTTCCTAAAATCAATGTCTTTCCAATGTCATCATTTGAAAAAAAAAAGTATATCCTTGATAAAAAGAGTATTTTCTAAATAACTTTATACCTTAATAATTTTTTTACCAACATCTTTTCACATTTTATTATATAATTCTTGCAAATCTAAAAAATATGAAAGTGGATAGCATAAATTTGTATACATCTTTGCCATTATATATTAGCATTTTAAAATATCCTTAAATAAAAAATAAATATTCGTTGTGAGTCGAAGTAAATAATACTCACTCCGTCCCTAAAAAATTGTCCTGTTGTACATTTTGCAATTATTAAGAAAGAGCTTCACCTTTTTGTACCTTAGTAGATTTGCACTAACATTCATGCCTAAGTTTAGAAATAAGATATACTTTTTGGGACAAGTCAAAATGACAAATGGAACAATCTTTCAGGGACGGAGGGAGTAATTAACTAGCTCAAGAATTAACATACTCTCTCTAAAAAAAAAAATCTTCAAAAACTTATCAAATTTAATTTTGATCAAAATCAAAATTAAAAAATAAATCATTTTGAGACAGAAATAGTAGAAAATTGGGCACAAATTTGCACACATACAGTATATATTTTGCAACTACATACATAAGCAAGAAGGAAATTACATAAAGCATACACAAAAGAAAAAAAAAAATTCTCAACTCCAATTTTAGGAATACACGTTGAAAGTTTTATCGCTCTTGTAATCCTAATCGGCTCAAATCCGAATTAGTCAGCTCTCAAGAGTGACCAAATACGGGAAAATTGAACAAATGTTCAAAATCTAATCAAGAGCGACCAAATACCGGAAAATTGAACAAATGTTCAAAATCTAATAAGTGTAAAAATGAGGCCCAACCCAACAAACCCAATGGTCGGTCCAGATACCTGAAACAAGAGCCGGCCCAGATTCTCTTACAGGGTTCAAATAAGTACAGAAATGAGGCCCAGACTTCTCTCTCTCTCTCTCTCTAAAAAGGATAAGCTATATATCCGCGGAGGAGAGTGTCCGTGTCCGACTGTGACAGAGAGAAAATGGCGTCGCTGGTGCTACTTCCTTCTCCCCTCCGGCCATGTCCACCGGCATCATATACTTCTTCTCGACGGAATGTCAGTGTCCCTTGCCTATATAACACTTCCCGCAGACTTGCTTTATTCCACCTTAGCACCGGTATGTCTTCGCCTTGCCAACACATAATTCAATTTCTCCACATTTACGTCCAAATCCCTAATCAATTACAATAACCTCAGGTTATGTTTGGTACCGTAATAAGAAGCATTGGTATTTGAATTGGAAGAGTAATTTTTGGTCCACTGAATTCATTTTGTTTTTCGAATTTCAATCGCAAAGCATGGAATTGTGGTTTATATAATGACGAATGATTTTATTAAATGAGTTCATGATTGAAATTATAAATTAGAACGTGATGATTTTCCATTATTTAGTAAATTCACAAAAAATTGGACACTCATTTAGGATTATTTTTTTGTTGTTGAAAAATTAACACTCATTTAGTATGGAGGGAGTGTTTGAAAACTGTTAATGATGATTAGGCAACATATGTTTTCTTATCTGTAATGCATCAAGATATTCAAATAGCAGTAACTTCTGGTGCTTGCATTGAACTAGTTGTTATTGTTCTGTGTTAGATCTGGTTTATTTTAAGTGTGTTTATCAATCAATCCCAAGCTTAGGATTCGAAATGGGATATGCAATTTGAAGTCTGCAAAATTCATTTTGTTCTTCCAATTCCAACTCCAAATCTTGGAATTTGAGTAGTCAAACACACCCTTATTGCAAATTATTTTATGGAATCTATATCAGTGTGATATTGGAAGGTCCCCTCTTCTTAATACTTAAAAGTCAATTTTAGGAAACTAATTTTTTTTCGAACCAAAGTTTTAGTTCCTACCTCTTGAGAAGAGGTATGCCTATTGCATCAATATTGCGAATGAAGTAACACCCTCTTGCTTTTGAGGAGCACACGGATTTTTTATCACTATATACAATCAATAGTTAATTCCTTAATATTGCAGTCAGAAAGCTATTGATCACCATACGTATTGTAGAAAACATCTTTGGCCTGGATAGTTTCATTTATTCTACGTTATTTTTGTTTCTGTAGAATGGTGGCTCGTGTTCTGCAGATGAGGCGGGCGCCTCACCTAGGCCGAGGCGGGCGCCTGGGAGGCAGAAGGTATGGCCGTGCGTGGTAGCTTTGAGGCGGCCTCATGGAGCAGGCTGGGTCGAGCGTCTGAATGGCAGAAGCTGGAGCCGTGGTTGGTTCCTGGGGTAAGCCCAGGCGGGCGCTTCAAGGCCAGACGGGGGGTTACGGAACTACGGGCCTTTTTGTATTTGGTCTTAGGTTGGGCTAAGGTTTGGTTAATATAAATATGTTATGTAAACCCTATGTAAATCAGATTGATCATTGCACATAATACAAAAAGGCAGTAGTTCAAAACCCCAATTACATCTCTTTCTCTTTCTCTTTCGATTTCCCAATTGCTTGTTTGTGTGTGTTCTTGGTTTTGTCAATTGGCTTCCACTGCGATTGCACAACAACTGGTATCAGAGCACGGCTGCGATGGCTGGGGTTAATTCTATCACCGTGAAGTCCGATGTTCGGAAGTTTGATGGGCATGGAAACTTTGCGTTGTGGCAAAGGAGGGTGAAGGATTTTCTGGTTCAAGCAGGCTTGGGAAAGGTTCTTCGATATCCGACTAAACCCGATGATATCGAAGAAGGTCCATGGAAGGAGTTGCAAGAACGGGCTGTATCTTCAATACGGTAGTGCCTTGCGGATGAGGTGGTGTATCATGTGATTGATGAAGAATCACCAACAAAGGTTTGGGAGATTTTGGAGGGCAGATATATGTCAAAATTGTTGTCGAACAAATTGCATCTTAAGCAACGGCTGTATGGGCTTAATATGGCAAAGGGTTCGGATCTTGAATCTCATATCCACACGTTTAATCAAATTCTCAACGATTTGGTTAGGGTGGAGGTAACGTTCGAGGAGGAGGACAAGGCGTTGATGCTGTTGAATTCGTTGCCTACTTCTTCGACATACGAAAACCTTATTACTACGTTGACTTGGGGAAGGATACGCTGAATTGCAACCTGGCCACAAAGTAGCTTTTTCTAGCTTTTCATAAACGGAAGAAGTACGTTGATGAACTTGCGGGTGAGGGGTTATTTGTGAAGGAGAATCAGGAACGTGGGAGAGCCCAGTTCCGGGATAATTTGCAGAGGCAGAATTCCCGTTCGCGGTCAAGGAAGAAGTATAAGGGGAATCGTTTCAAGTGTGGGCAGAAGGGGCACAAGAGGCAGAATTGTCCGGAGAAGGGGAACGGTAAAGGTAAAGAAAGCTCTTCAAAGTCAGTTAATGTGGTTGAAGATTGCTCAGAGGACGTGGATGGTGACATGCTCACGACTTCATCAGATGTGGAGCACCCGACAGATTGTTGGATTCTGGATTTGGCATGTTCGTTTCATGTGACGGCGAATCGTGATTGGTTCGATACCTACAGGTCAGTTAATTCTGGTATAGTTACTATGTGTAATGGTGCTACATGTAAAATTGCTGGCATAGGAACTATAAGAATTAAGATGTGTGATGGTGTGGTTAGAACGTTATGTGATGTTAGACATGTGCCAGATGTTTCTAAAAATCTGATTTCATTGGGAACCTTGGATGCTAACGGTATGTCCTATAAAGCACAAGGTGGAGCATTGAAAGTGGTGAAGAGTGTTATGGTGGTGATGAAGGGTGAGAGGGGCTCTAAAAACATCTATAGGTTGCTAGGAAGCACAATTGTGGGTGGAGTAACATCCGTTGAGTCTGAGGTTGATACTGATGCCCTTCTCTGGCATATGAGGCTTGGTCACATGGGTGAAAGGGGAATGCGGGAACTTCATAAACGAAAGTTATTGAAAGGTGTGAAGACTTGTAAACTTGAGTTTTGCAAGTATTGTGTTCTTGGAAAGCAGAACAAGGTGCAATTCAAGACGGGTAAGCATACAACAAAGGGCATTCTCGATTATGTTCATTCAGATGTGTGGGCGTCGGTTAGAACAGAATCAAGGGGTGGACATTATTACTTCGTGACGTTTATTGATGATTTTTCGAAGAAGGTTTGGGTTTACTTCATGAGGCACAAGTCAGAAACTTTTGAGAAGTTCAAGGTGTGGAAAGCTGAAGTGGAAAATCAAACGGGGCGAAAAATCAAGTGTTTGAGAAGTGATAATGGGACAAAGTACATAGATGGTGAGTTCAAGAAGTTCTGTAGAGAGCATGGAATCAAGAGGCACTACACAGTACGCAAGACACCACAGCAAAATGGTGTGGCTGAAAGGATGAATAGAACCATTGCGGAAAGGGCTAGGTGTCTACGATTCAATGCAGGGTTAACGAAGAACTTTTGGGCTGATGCGGTGAGTATGTCATGTTTCTTGATAAACAGATCACCTGGAGTCTCTTTGGATAACAGATTTGCGGAGGAGGTATGGACGGGTAATGAGGTAGACTTCACTGATATCCGGGTGTTTGGGTTTCCATCCTATGTGCATATTCCTGGTGAAGAGAGGTCGAAGCTTGACCCAAAGTCAAAACAGTGTGTCTTTCTCGGGTATGAAACATGTGTGAAAGGATACAAGCTTTGGGATCCCAAGTCGAGCAAGGTAGTGATCAGTAGGGACGTGGTCTTTGATGAAAATGCTATGTTGAAGTGTACTCAAGATAATAAAGAGAAGGTGCCAGAAAGCAAAGGGAGCAAGAAGCAAGTCATTGAGGTGGAGTTACATGAGGATGAAGCTGATACGGATCTCACTCTTCCGGATTCAGAGGTAACTACACAGGAAACTGAAGCGGCTAGTACTTCAGTTGGGAGACCTAAGAGGGTAATCAAACCACTGGTCAGGTATGGGTTTGAAGACATGGCTTCATATGTTCTTGTTTTTAGTAGTGGAGACCCAAGTACTTTTAAGGAGGCAATAAACAGTCCGAAAAAGGATATGTGGGTAACGGCTATGGCGGAGGAAATGGAGTCTTTGTACAAGAACGATACATGGGATTTGGTGGAGCTTCCTAAAGGGAAGCGTGCTATTGGTTGCAAGTGGGTTTTCAAGCGTAAAGAAGCAGTATCAGAAAAAAAGGGGGAAAAGGGGTGGATTATAATGAGATTTTTTCGCCTGTTGTGAGGCACACTTCTATTCAAATTGTGTTGGGTCTTGTAGCTCACTATGATTTAGTGTTGGAGCAGATGGATGTGAAAACTGCGTTTCTACACCTATGCGAGTCGGGATTGAGCGATTTTCATGGAGCAACCAAACGGGTCTCACGGAGCCCGGGCGAGAGCGTTTGATTTGTAAATTGAAAAAGTCACTTTATGGGCTGAAGCAGTCTCCAAGGCAGTGGTACACGAGATTTGACTCCTACATGGTACGTATTGGCTACAAGAGGTGTGAGTATGATTGCTGCGTTTATGTGAAGAGCCTTGACGATGTCTCATATATTTTTCTGTTACTGTATGTGGATAATATGCTTATCGCGGGTAGAAGCAAGAACGAGGTCAATAAGTTAAAGGCCTTGTTGAGTAAAGAGTTTGACATGAAGGATTTGGGGGAAGCGAAGAAGATTCTTGGGATGGAGATTCGCCGAGACAGGAAATCTAGGAGATTGTGGTTGTCTCAAGCCGGCTATGTGGAGAAGGTATTGGAGAGGTTCAATATGCGGGATGCAAAACCTGTGAAAACACCATTGGCGAGTCATTTTAATTTATCCGCCCTCGTATTCCCGAGTTCTATGAAGAAATTCAGAATATGTCGAAGGTTCCCTGGCAGCGCAGCTGGATGTCTCATGTATGCTATGGTTTGCACTAGGCCAGATTTGGCGCAAGCCATTAGTGTGGTTATTAAGTATATGGCGAATCCGGGTAAACAGCATTGGGAAGCAGTTAAGTGGATTCTTAGATACTTGAAGGGCACTATGAGTTATGGCATCATGTTTGGAGGAAAGAGTGAGGAGTTTTCTGTTGTGGGATATGTTGATTCAGATTATGCGGGTGACTTGGATCGGAGGAGGTCGACTACGGGATATGCATTTACTCTTGCAGATGGTCCTATATGTTGGAGGTCTATGATTCAGTCCATCATTGCATTGTCTACAACGGAAGCGGAGTACATGGCAGCGGTTGAAGCCGCAAAGAAAGCCTTATGGCTACGGGGTTTGGTCAACGAATTGGGTATTCAGCAAGGTGGAGTGAAGTTGCTTTGTGACAGTCAAAGCGCGATTTTTCTGGCAAAGAATCATATTTATCATCAACGGACGAAACATATTGATGTTCGGTTTCACAAGATTCGGGAGTTGATTGATATGGGTGAGGTTGTGCTAGAGAAGGTTCACATTGCGGAGAATGCTGCTGATATGTTGACAAAACCGGTTACTACTAACAAGTTCAAGCATTGGTTGAATTTGTTACACATCTCTAGCTGTTAGAGATAGGGCGGTTCGAGCTGGTTTCCTTGTATCTTCTGTTGGGTTGGGTGAATACTCGCCAAGGTGGAGATTATAGGATGGTGGCTCGTGTTCTGCAGATGAGGCGGGCGCCTCACCTAAAGCCGAGGCTGCGCCCGGGAGGCGTAGAAGGTATGGCCATCGCGCGGTAGCTGAGGCGGCCGCACGTGGGAGCAGCCGGGCGAGCGCCCGAACGGCGTGGCTGGAGCCGTGGTTGGGCGTCTCCAGGCGGACGCCTGGGGTAAGCCCAGGCGGGCGCCTCAAGGCCAGACGGGGGGTTACGGAATTACGGGCCTTTTTGTATTTGGTCTTAGGTTGGGCTAGGGTTTGGTTAATATAAATATGTTATGTAAACCCTATGTAAATCAGATTGATCATTGCACATAATACAAAAAGGCAGTAGTTCAAAACCCCAATTACATCTCTTTCTCTTTCGATTTCTCAATTGCTTGTTTGTGTGTGTTCTTGGTTATGTCAATTGGCTTCCGCTGCGATTGCACAACAGTTTCTCTCGCTGAACTCACTTCATATAGAAGTCATAGATATAAGCTGCACTTGTACATTCCACGTGGATATAAATCAATATGATCCAATGGACCGTTTGTAGCTTTACTTCTGTTTGCTTCAGGGACTGAATTATTGTCACATGTGATGCTCGGACTCGCCATTTTAGGGCGCCGTATCAGTGTCGACACGACACGACATGGATACGGACACGGGATATGTGTCAGACGTGGCATGTAGAAAGAGAACTCGGCACTTACCTCAGAAATTGGCTCGATTGTTGAGGTCGTCGAGGTCGCCGTCGTCAATGGCGAAGGTCGTTGTCGTCAATCGATTCACCTTCGAAAATCGCCGTCGTCAATCGAAAGATAGAGAGAAACGAAATCGAGGTCTAAAGATAGAGAGAAATTGAGGTTTCTCGTCTCCTCCTTAGGAACGCAGAGGAGGGAGAAACGAAATCGTAAATTGAAAGTGAAAATGAGGGCGGAGGAGAGAGAAACGAAATCGTAAATTGAAAGAGAAAATGAGGGGGCGGAGTGGAGAGAAAAAAATTAAAGGCTTTAATGGGGGGTTGGATTGGATACACCCGGCTATTTTGACTGTGCACAATTTAAAAAAATTGACTTTTTTTGTTATTGTATTTTAAATTGGGTACCCATTTTAAATTTGTTGAGAGCATTGCAGTTACTGTATTACTTTATCGGCCCATAAGAAATTTGCGTTTAATTTTAGTAAATGGATTATCTTTTTAATATGAAATTTACTAATTTTTATCAATGTGTTTTATATGCCGAGTCCATATTCATAATTTGGACCCTTCTAATCCATGTTCCCGAGTCCGTAATTTTGAGATTTAAAGTATCCGACACTCGGATCCATACCCGTGTTGGACACTCATACTCGAGTCCGAGCATCATAGATTGCACTAGTCCTTTAAGCATATCTCTGCTAAAATTTTATTGTTAGAAGAATTTCCAGGATCGTATATTTAGTTGTTAAGGCTCTTAAGTGATGCTGATAGTTTCAGTGGACCTTATTGTATGATTTTTCTCATCATTAACGGACTGCCTAAATCTATATTATCTCCTTCAAATTCCTTCAAATAGAAAAAATAAATTTGCGGAGCTTAAATTGGCCAAGAGAAGTTTCTCCTTCTTGCCAAATTACGTGTGTGCATATATTCATGTCGCATATCCTTTATCCGGACAGTACAGTCGTTACTCTGAAACTAGAATTTTGTGATTAACCTCATAATGTATGATTGAATATGCAGTTGTACCTCAATCACAGTTACTTGGTCTGAATACATCCACATTTCTGAAAGCTGATGGAAACACAATTGAGGTCACCCCAGTTGCAAATCTGGAATACCCTAATATTGCTTTAACTGAGGAGAGTGCATTGGGGTGGACCAAAAATGACAAGAGAAGAATTCTTCATGCTGTTTATAATGTTGGGGATTTGGACAAGACTATCAAGTACTCCCTCTGTCCCATAATAAATGTCGTACTTTTTTGTATGTTAGCACTAAGGAATTTTGAGCAATAATTTTAGATTAATTTAATTATCTTAATAAAAATATAAAACTTGTTATTGATACACCATTATAAATACTATCGATAACAATTTTTAAATTTTTATTAAGATAACTAAATTAACCTAAAATTATTGGTCAAAAGTTTCTTCGTACTAACATACAAAAAAGTGAGACATTTATTCTGGGATAGAGGAGTACTGTTCTTTCAGTTGGGAGCTTGTTTTTTGAAAAAAAAAAAAAAAATGCTCCTAAGATGTGTTTACTTGCGTGAATGCTGTGACTGGAAACTTGAAAGCTTTTTGTGGTTGCAGGTTCTACACTGAGTGCTTGGGCATGAAGCTGTTGAGACAACGCGACATACCAGAAGATAAATATGCAAATGCTTTTCTGGGATATGGGCCCGAAGAATCTAATATTACTGTTGAACTCACTTATAGTATGTCACCTAACTAACAGAGTTGGCAGGAAATGTTAACACTTCGCTGCACTCCTATCAGGATGCTCAAACATCTAGAAATCCTTAATCTTCCAGAATAATCTACTTCTCATTCGTATTGGTTTACAGTAGTACTTATCTTCTGTTTTTTTTCTTACCAGAATATGGAGTGGACAAGTATGACATTGGAAGCGGTTTTGGGCACTTTGGTATTGCAGTTGAGAATGTAAGTTTGTTTTAATACAAATGGGCTGTTTGTTTCTTCTTGACTGTGGTTTTCGCCAATCGAAAAAACATTTTGGATCAATTTTTTACCATCTGAAACTGATTTAGATAGCTGCACCTCACCAAGTACGCAACTGCCTGTGTGTCAGCATTATTGCTTATATTTGCAACCTCTATTTCCTTTGACATGTTGAATACATAATGATGCATCAGATGTGTGATTCAAATTAGTGGGAACTGAACAAAAGGGGAGTGGGAGAAAAAAGTTGTCTCTATGTATGAGAAGTGATCCCTCTTAAGTCAAGGATCAAGAGTTGACATGGAATATGGGCACAAAATCCCTTAGTTTAAGGTTTTGAAATCAATAATGATTGGTAGTTTAGTACTCCCTCCGTCCCAAAATGATTGTCCGGAAAAATTTCAAATTTTCTCTTGATCAAGAGCAAATTTTTTAAAAAAATTGGACATTCATTTTGAGACAGAGGGAGTAGTAATCATTAGAGGTTCAAGTATTAGTTTTGTGCCTGATATGTAGGTCAAGAAAACTGTAGATCTTGTAAAAGCAAAGGGCGGGAAAGTAACAAAGGAGCCTGGCCCAGCAAAAGGTGGTAGTTCTGTAATTGCTTTTGTTGAAGATCCTGATGGCTACAAGTTTGAGCTCCTGCAAAGAGGGCCCACACGAGAGCCCCTATCTCAAATAATGCTGAGAGTAGGAGATCTTGATCGCTCCATAAACTACTACAAGAAGGTAAAGTATAAGATACCAGGCTTCTTTTCACAGGCTTCTTACTGAATTTCTAAATCTGTCTCTTTCTGTATGTGAAGGCCTTTGGTATGGAACTTCTCCGAAAAAGAGATAACCCCAAGCAGAAGGTGAGTTCATATCTTCTGATTCTGGAATATATTGGAATCTGATTGATGTCTGGTAGCAGCAACTATTTGATTTTGTATGTCCATTACTCTCTCTGTCCCAATAGAAGAGTAACAATTGACCATGAAAGCAAATTACAACAAACGAAATGATTGAAAATTTACTAATTCTCTAAATTGCTCCTCAAAACATGTGAACTCAAACTAGGCGGGAAATGAAGGTTAGTTTAGTCAATTTGTTGTAAAAACTTTCCTTGAAAGGAGATGATACTCTTCAATGGGACAGCCCATACGAAATAAAGGACGGATGGAGTAAAAAGAATCATATATTCCAGCCATTAACTTTGATTCCCGCAATTGTTAATTTGAGAATATTATAAGAAAGCTTCATACATGACTTTTTATCCTGCTCTATGTTTATGGCATCCACATGTGTAACCATTTACCACTCCCTCCGCCAAATTTTGAAATTCGCTCTTGATCAACAGCGAATTTGAAATTTTTTTGGTCATTCATTTTGGGACAGAGGTAGTATCTTGATGCTTCTGTGTTGCAAAGTGTACATAGTAATTTATTCATGGTGCTATCTTTGCAGTACACTGTGGCCATAATGGGTTATGGTCCTGAAGATAAGAATACAGTTTTGGAGTTAACATACAACTATGGAGTCAGGGAATATGAGAAAGGGAATGGTTATGTACAGGTGAAATTTAACACTATAAAAAGAAATCTTACTCTGTGGATTATGTAAAATGTTTCACTTCAAGAGTATCAAATTGTATCATTTTTTCAATATCACCAGATTGCAGTAGGTACGGATGATGTATATAAGACTGCTGAAGCAGTCAAATTATTTGGCGGGAAGATAACTAAAGAACCTGGGCCCTTGCCAGGTCTCAACACTAAGATAACAGTATGCTTGGATCCTGATGGTTGGCAATCTGTAAGTACTTGATTATAATATCCATACAAATTTCTCTCTTTAAGCATCATATTGTTTGTAACTTTTGTTCAAGTATAGGATTACATCACATAATTGAACACATCGTCTGAGAAAATACCACATATTTTCTGTAGATTTGTAAATTGTTAATAGAAGCTGATGCCTTTGTTGTATTGAATCTGAAAAGTAGTTTATGGCTCAGCCCAGTCAGGCTTACACAATGAGAATGGGCCTCTTGTTAATTAAGGTTGCATATTTTCAATAAAAAAAGTTGACACATTTAACCTTTTTCCGTTTTTATATATGTTCTCTCTTGCAGGCGTTTGTCGACAACATTGATTTTATGAAAGAGCTAGCGTGAGAAAGCCATATTGACATAGTTATGAAGTGGCTATCAAGTCTTGACAGAACCCAAACAATGATTCATAGAGATTTTATAATTGAAGTCTTCCTTAATACGATCCCAGCACAAATTTGTATATGAAATAAAATTGGTCCGTCACTTATTAAGTGTACTCCACCCTATATACATATATAACATAAAGAAATCGATCATTCTCTAAGCCCCCTGTTGAGCCCATGCTCTTGTAGCTTGAGTAGGACATACTCCCTTCGTCCTGAAATGATCTTCCCACTTTTTTGGTTGTCATTAAAAAGGTATTTTGAGCAATAATTATAGGTTAATTTATGTTGGGGATTTGGGGGATCACATATCCGCCTAGCCCATACTAGCAGTCCTGATATGGGGAGAATAATCAGTAAATATGGAAGAAATAACACAAGAATTTGGTAACCCAGTTCAACAACACTTGGCTACATCTGGGGGCGATGCCAAGCCAGGATGTCACTATAATCAATACATGATTGTTATTACAACTTTGCACATGCAATCACTTAGATCTAAGCAGGGCTACTCTCCATTAACAACACACTCATATATATCTCATCTCCTCTATCAAGAACACACATCTCGGTCATGGCTAGCGTTATAGGAGTGCCCCTCATGGTATCTCCTAGGCCCCCTTGCCCTCTCCTCGACACTATTTGTGGCTCTCTCTTGTGTATCCTAGCTCTCTCCGTCAAACACATCAAATTATGGTGGAAACTATGTTTATATAGGTATAAGAGATGTCCTAAACCTTATTCAAGAAGAAATCATATTCAATTAAGAAAACTGTATCTGTCCGGATTTTGACCAGCGAGTTCTATTGGTTACCCATGAATTTTTAAATCATGCCCGTGATTCTTGTTGTCTGCTAGGATCCGACCAGCCCACTCCATGGGCTGCCAGTGGTTTCATACATGGCCATGATTTTGCTCCTTTTTTTCCTTGAACACTTCTGTTTCTACTTGAACTCCTCTAATGTTTAGACTCCTTCTCCTCCTCCGTTTTCATGTTAGTTTATACTTCATAGCCCAACAATCTCCAACATGGAAACTAGAACCAATAAACCATAGTAACCGACCTGTCAAACTCCTCCATAGAGAATGATCCTCCTCATTGTATCTTGATAACCCCGAGCACTAAGCTCTCACCCAAGCTTTCAATCAAGTAATAAGGCAAGTTAAAACCAAGCGACACTTTAACCTCTACGTGTTGGATTTCTCTTGCCTCTCCTTGAATCAAACACTCCTATAATTCTTTACACGTTCGCCTTCTCCTCCTAATCCCACTTTCCTTGCAATGACTACATGAAACACTGTCTCCCCTTTTCTCTTACATTGACTGCTCGTGGTTTTTCTTCGCTCTCTGTTAGGTACTGTGACATGTTATCCTTCCTGCACAACTATTAGTTGTCATCCCCCCTAACATGCCATTTGTTGATGACTCTCCTTTTTCCGCCAAAGGGTCCTTTGACTTGACATGTGGCTCCCTCATGAAGACTTTGATGTTACTGTTTTAGATAGTGTACAACATCCTCTCCTCTCTCCTAAATCTTACTACCAATCGCTCCTCCATCGTTAAGCCCTCCTCTTCTCACGTGGTCAACCGGCCTATACCACTCTTCTACATGCTATTGCAAAACAGTCTATTCTGTATCCTGACTCGCATATCTCCTCTCCTTGCGACTATTCACCGATTTGTTCTTCTGGAATCACCTTAAGTATCTGAATCTAACACCCATGAAGTATGTGACCGCTCACCTTCTAAGGTTGATGCAACTGCAATCTCTATCTCCTCTTCTTTCATATCTTTCGCTCTATCACCCAAATTTGCACTAAGCAAATTTTTCTCCTTGTGATATTTCTCCAACCCACGTTGACTGTCCCACAATCCCACAAACACTGTAAGTCTGTGCCACGATCTTAACTGATTTTCTGCAACCTCCTTACCATGGATTCCTGCAATCTGAACCATCTAAATCTGCTTCTGCTTGCATCTATGCATCAGAGTCTTCTGGATCTATGCAATTAAATCTTGATTTTTTGCAGCCTCCGTTTCAATCAAATCCAGGCATCCCTTGGAACTCCAACCGGAGCTCTGATACCAGTTGTTGGGGATTTGAGGGATCACATATCCGCGTAACCCATACTAGCAGTCCCAATATGGGGAGAATTATCAGTAAATATGGAAAAAATAACACAAGAATTTGGTAACTCAGTTCACCAGCACATGGCTACATCTGGAGGCGATGTCAAGCCAGGATATCACTATATATGAGGGTTATTACAACTTTGCACATGCAATCAATTTGATCTAAGCTTGGTTACTCTCTATTAACAACACACTCATATATATATCTCATCTCCTCTATCAAGAACACACATCTCGGTCATGGCTAGCGTTATAGGAGTGCCTCTCATGACATCTCGTAGGCCCCCTTGCCCTCTACTTGATACTATTTATGGTTCTTTTGTGTATCCTAACTCTCTCCGTCAAACACATCAAATTATGGTGGAAACTATGTTTATATAGGTATAGGAGAAGTCTAAACCTTGTCCAAGAAGAAATCCTATATAATTAAGGAAACTAAATCTGTCAGGATTTTGACCAGCGAGTTCCATGGGCTGCCCATGATTCTTGTTGTCTACCAGGATCCGACCAACCCACTACATGGGCTGCCAGTGGTTTTATACATGGCCATGATTTTGCTCATTTTTCTACTTTAACACTTCTATTTCAACTTGAACTCCTCTTATGTTTAGACTTCTTCTCCTCCTCCGTTTTCATGTTGGTTTATACTCTATAGCCCAACAATTTAGTTATCTTTATAAAATTTTAAAACTTTTTATATTTACACCATTATAAATACTATCAACAACAATTTTTAGATTTTTATTAGGATAAGTAAATTAACCTAAAATTATTTTTCAAAGTACCTTCGTAATGACAAAAAAGTTGGAAGATCATTTTGGGACGGAGGGAGTACTTATTTACATTTTGATTAATGTTGGTACAAAGTGCAGAGCGTAAATCATGCCATATTGGCTCGGCAATTCAACAAATGCTGGATCCCGTGTACCCACATTTGTTTTTCATCTTTACTTCTGCATTCAAATTGAATTATCCGGTCAGAAGTTTCTATCCCAAAATATGCCAACTGCTCATCATCATCATCTCTCTCTCTTCCGAGCCATGCTGGGATGTCAAAATGGACTCCGGTTACGATACCTGCACGAGCAGCACAGCTTCTGTCAAATCAATAACTAAGGTATGTAGATGAACTATTGTTTGACTAAGATTATATGATAGTATCCTTACATTTCTTTTTCTTTGTGAATGTCCCTGCCATATGCTTGCTTTTCATTTTTGCTACCACCTGTTTAACACCAGTTTTAAATCGATTTTTAAAGTTAGTTCTGTTATGTCTGCTCATATACACAAATAAACTTTCCTTTAGAGATAAACACACTCATCTTCTTGATATTTTTTTGTAATTGAAAAGAAAGTATTATTGCAATTTAAAGTTTTAAATATTTACCTGACATTTTGTACTAATGTTGAAAGAAACCCGCTTCCAGTGTAGATCACCTGCATCAACATTAAAGAATAGTTCAAAATCTTTTACGTTCTCTCTATTTAGGGTTCATGAAAATATAGTTTAACTAGAATTACCTTTCCTTGTACGTTTTAGAAGTTCTCCTCCTTTAGATACAAAGTCTAGTGCTGTTAAGACATTTAAATCTTTGCCATCTTCAATGTGTTCATCACCCATAGCAATGGATGCAGGTCCTTTCTGTAGTCGTGCCCTCAGAGTCGCAGCTCCTCTCAAGGCTGTGAGTATTTTTTTTTATATTAGTTTATACATAAAACAAATTCATTGACCCCCTCCTCTTAAGAAAAGATTAAGAAATGTGTGAACAATTGCAAGTGGGGCCATGACGCAATTGTCCAAAACACTATTGATGATTCAAGTGAGTAAAAAGTAGGTAGAGTGAGTTTTTTTTTTTTTTTTTTTTTTTTTTTTTTTTTTTTTTTGTAAATCTACAAAGAAAGAGGATATGTCCAAAACACTATTCATAAAGTAGGACTTTTAGTCTGGGACGTTCCAAAAAAGAAAGTAGGACTCTTAGTCCGGACACAGAGGGAGTATATACTATGATACTCGGTCTCGGGTAGAAGTGGCAAACACGGATACGAATCCAAGTGTCAGATCCTCCAAGATGTAAGATTTTATGCCAAATGTAGTGTAAAATAGCCACACCCACACCAATGTCCCTTGGACACGGGTATTTTGGCAATATTGAAGGGCCCGATATCACAGTACATGCATACATACATACATACATACATACATACATACATGCATATATATATATTTGTATATATATATATACATACATACATACATACATACATACATATATGCATGTATATATATTTGTTTTTATTTTTGGGAATGATTAGAGTGATACCAGTGGCAGCTCCCGCAGTTAGGGTCATGATATCACCATTAGTCCTTGCATTGATAGCAGAACTGACAGCTGATAATATCTGATCATGATCAGCTCCCATGTCTTCCGCAATCTCAATACAATGAGATGCAACTAGAGCTGCAGCTGATGCTATTGCAGCAGAAGCTTTCAAAGCAGAAGAGTAATTTTCTTTAGTTGATTTGCTTTTAGGCGAGGCTGCTGAGGATGAGCTGGCAACGAGAGCAGCCACAGCAGAAGCAACCCCTGCCACAGATACTGCTGCGTGGAGTTGGGCATTCTGTGTTCGAATTTCGTGCTTACGTCTCTCCTTTTGGTCTTTCATCCATCTACCCATGGTACGACCCCTCATGATGTTCCTGTAGAGCTGTTGAACGATATGGAAGTAGTATGCTTATTTGGATTGTAGAAAAAAGCCTTATGAGTTATGACTAGGGTTAATACATTGCTCACCTTTGATGTTATGAAAAAGTATCACATACCCCCTCCCCAGGTTTGGTTTCGTCTTTGCCCCCTTTTGTCCACATTATTTTAGTAAAATGGCTATTTTACCCCTAAATCTATCAAGTGTCTAGTTTAGTATTGGGCTATACATTAAGGAGATTTAGGGATAAAATAAACCAAAGTTTCGGCCAGATCTGGATAACCACCGCCTTATGAAGAAGCATATGGACATAGGAGCAATAGATCTGAACACTCCTCAAGAAGGCAAAGCCACACCCACCAAAATCGGCGCCATCAGCCTTCAGACACGCCGCCAAACGCTGCCACAGCTCCCTAAAACCAAGGTCGGCGAGATTCCGGCCAAATCTGCTCACCACCACCATTTTTGACGCGTCCTATCCCCAAAACGAAGTAGCAGGCACAAAAAGTGCCATCACCTCTAACAAGGCGAGAGCATTAGTTCGTTAAGTTTTTAGGTTTGGTTCGTTAAGTTTTTAAATGGGTTAGTCACGTTACTGCACGTTATCTAAATCAGTTAAAAAACTAATGACTTTGTCAAGGGAGTGAGAGAATTGGAAAAATTACGTACTTGGGTGAGGAAATTGGACCAAAAATTATATAAGTGAGCACATTGGAAAGAGGTGAAAACTTAGGTGAGCAAAGGAGCAGTTTGGCCATGATTTTTTACCAAAAAAAAATTTCATAGTTAATTATATATTTGCAAAACTAAAAGTTTGAAAGTGATTAGCAAGAATATTTTTGAAGTTTGGCTACAAAAAATCAACCTTTTCAGAATGGCCCTTAAATTCAAAATGGTCATTTATTTTGGGATGGAGGGAGTAGTAATTTTGCATACATAAAGTTGAGAAAGGGGGAAAATGAGATGAAACCAAACCTTGGGGGGGGGGGTTCAAAGATACTTGTCCAAACCTCAAGGGTGTTAACCCGTTATGACTAAACAGGGAAAGTTGCAGATATAAGAGTGTACCCCATTTTTGAGCAACTGATGATTAGAAAGAAGTTCTGGGTTGAGAGCTTGGTGAAGTAAAAACAGCTCCTGAAAAATAGTAGAAACCCCTCTTTAAGGGATGGAGTCCTTTGTTGGTTCTACGCAAAGTTTTCGCTTTCGAAAGTCAAACCTTTTAAGGATTAAATCCGTTGTCGAGTATTAGATTATTTGCCTTAAGGCTAATTTGGAAATTCTCTTAGGACTATTTCATAGAGAGAAGATATAGGCAAAGAGGAAGAAAGACAGACCTTTATATCATCACTTCCTCTTGGAGAAACTGGAGGGCTATCTGCCTTTGCCATTGATTGAGGTTGCTACAATGTAAGAAATCATCTTAATACAACACAATGATCTTAATCAATACGGTACTACTCCCAGTTGCAGCTGACTTGTCAAGCTTTTTAAGGAATGTATTTTACTTGTTTGTACATTGCTTGTATCGTGGTAAAACTGCACTATGACTTCCTTGTTTAGAAATGTGAGATTTATTTTGGTAAAGACAAAAAAAAAATGTGACATTTATTATGACACGGAGGGAGTACTAGCTATTATTATGAATAGAGAAACAAACATGGTTGAACTTGATTCATCAAAAGCATTTAGGCTTACCAGATGTACTTGACCACCCCCACCAACAGAACAATACAAATTTGACTTCTGATCAGAAACTTTACTTTCAACATGAGTATGAGACAGAGCTTTGGACAGCTCCATGGCAGAGAGACTCCATGACCTTCCAAGAAACTCCATGGACTCCGTCGGAGTCTCCGGCGGTGGACACGTCACCGGTACCCAGTTCGCCGGAGCGTCTTCCTTGATGTTTTCCAGCCTAATCGAGGCGCTCTTGGTACTTCCCGAGCTTGAAGACACTAGGGGAAAAAAACATAAAAGGTCAGAGCTCAAAACCCTTTTCTATCCCATATTGGTTGAAGATCATAACCTTATAAAGCATACTTTTGATTCTTGTTGCTTCACTAGATGAGCATGTGTGCAAATTTCTTATGCAAAGTGAGAAGAAATGATAAACCATGAGGAGAAAGGAAGCGCAGGTTGATTCTCCTATTTAACATGGATACATTTATGGGTCTAACTTTATTTTGTTTTATATGGTCAAAATAAAAAGGTAGTACTCCCTCCGACCCAAAATGAATATCCAAATTTTAATTTTTCTCAAGAGCAATTTTTTTTTAAGAAAAAAATAGACATTCATTTGGGGACGGAGGAGTACAAGATTTTCAGCTAAGGGTACATCATTAGGATGCAAGAAAAATCTATCTTTCAAACAATAAAGGTTATTTTCCTATCATTTTTATTTTTTTCTTATATGAACAAATACATTACTCCACCCGTCGCATAACATATGTCATAGTAGATAAACTCGTAGTAGATTATTTGTCCATATTTTTAAGTAATATGTTTTACTTGTTTTTGTACAATAATACTTGTACATTGGTAAATTACAATCTGGGACGGATGCATTATAGAGTATATTTATTGAAAGGATTATTGTAGTGGAGGCTAAATAAAATTGTCTCCAATTTCAGAATGATTTTCTCCAATTGTTGGCCACTATTTCATGCTTTTGTACAAAAAGAGGATTTTTTTGAGCGGCGAATTTCATGATGAATTGGGGTCAAGATTTAAGCTTTTATCAACATTTTGACAGTCGAAAGTGAGAAAAAGGGCCCCTCCATTGCATTCACTTTATTTCATTTTATCTGATGACTTGGGTACTAATATAAGTTAGTGCTAGATATACTGCAATGCAATACGATACCCCTTTTCTTTAATCTTTTCAGGAGCTTTGCCATTCACTTTTGTACTGAGCTCATTATGACATTCTATTTTGCGGTTTCTGTTTACCCGTTTTTAAGTTCATAAAGCCATGTTTTCAGAAGTCGTTTTGGACCACCCAAAGCACGGATCGAGCACCGCTCGTGCGAGGTGGTGTCAGTTCGCAACATTTCCCCATTTTCTTATTTTGTGGATGAGATTATGGGTTCTATATTAAAATTAAAATTCATCTCGTTCGTAAAAGTGAAAAATATGTGGCTTGACCGACCGGACACCCTTGCAGGAGGAGTAAAGACTGGGAAGAGCGGAGCGTTGCCAAATTCTCCGGACACCTGGCGTTTGAAGTTCGATGGTTAATTGGAGTCAGATATTGACCATCAGATTGTACTTGAGGGGCACGATGGTCTTTTGAATCTCTTCCCCTAATCAAGGACTGTTCATTTTGATTAAAGGATAATGTGGTCCGCCCAATGAATGAAGTAGTGGAAAAAAAAAAAAAAATCCCAATTCATGGTTCGTTGTGTTTTCAAATTGAGAATTTTCTCATAAAGTTTGATTTTCTAGGTGATGTTCATCACCTTCCATTTGCAAAACATATTAACAAACCCGCTATAAATAATAAATAAATAATACTCCTTCCCTTCCACTTCAAGGTTCCACCTTTCCTTTTTGGTCCGTCCCACTTCAAGGTTCCTTTCCTTAAATAGAAAGTTTTCCATATATTTATACCCTTATTATCTTCATATATTTACAAAAAAACCATTCTCTCTCCTATTCCCTACCACACATTTCATATATTCCCTCCGTCCCATTACAAACCACAAATATTCCTTTTTTTCCGTCTCATTACAAATCACAAATTCACTATTTCCTCCACTCATTCTCTCTCCTATCATTATTTTAATACTCACAACACCATTATAATTTACTATTCCCTCCACTCATTCTCTCTCCTATTTTACTTTTACACTCACAACATTTATATCATTATTTTTTTCCTTAATTTCCGCGCAAACAGTAAATTTCCTTTTACTAATGGGACGGAGGGAGTATTAACTTACTATTTCTCCCACTCATTCTCTCTCCTATTAAATATTTTTAACTTTTACATTCTCTCTCCTATTTTCTATTACACATTTAACTTTTATATTCTCTCTCCTCAAATTTTCTATTCATTTTAATTAAATTTCTTAAAAAGCGTGTCCACACCAAGGCGGAACCTTGGTGTGGGACGGAGGGAGTATCTGATATCGGATAAACCCAATTACTTTGTATCATAAAGTACTGTACTTTCTCCGAATCTCTATAGATAGTTTTAGTTTTTTGTGATTAGTTTAATTTTTTTAATGAAAGGCTTAGTAGAAAATTGCCTAATAAAACTCTGAAAAATATTATGTATACTATTTATACAATATTATATTAATAACAAATTTTAATATTTAATAAGAATATTTATTTTTCATAAATCTTTCGTCAAAATTCAATCAAACAAAAAGCATCTACAGAAACAATTGGACTATAAAATATGTACGCGTGCAAGCTCAAAGTTTGGCTACGGGTGAGAAATTGTGTTAGAGCAATTATTCATATTAGGAGTTAATAAGCCAAACCTTTTGTTGGGTATGCTTGCTTATACACTTCTAAAAACTATGTTAGATTTGATTGATACCATCACTTTAGTTATTGTATAAACTTTAGAACCTTATGTAATAAGTATTTATACTTCAATTTTTAGATAATCCATTTCATAGAAAAGGTTATGTAATATGACCTGCACCTTTTGTTTTGAGAAGCACTGTTGAGTCAAGAAAAATTGGAGCGCAACTTACAGCTATGGAGCTCCGTTTTCACGAGCGCCCCCCAGCTCCTCCTTGGCGCCTTTAAGAGTTCTTATGAGCGCCTCTTGGTTCTTGTGAGCGCCCCCAGCTCATTCATGAGCGCCAACTTGAGAACCCTTCTATGTGTTCTCTATAGAGCTCAAGATTCAAGCGCTTCCAACAGTTCAACTCTCAGATTTAGAAGATTTCTGAAGATATAAAAATCAACAACCTTAAGATATAAAAATCAATAACCTTGGAATCATAAGGATCCTCTTATATGAAGACATCGGTAACAAGACAATTCTTATCCTTATCCAAATACTTTGTGTCTAACGGTTATATTTGACACATACACTAATCAACACTCAACAACGCATTGTCCTTAAAGCCTATCCACAAAGATCTCCAACGGCTAGTTTTTTTAAGCTCACTAAAATACCCCATAACTTCAACCATTTGAAATTGATTGAGATTTTGATTGTTATGCGTATACCTCCATTGAAGATTTGAAGATTGCTTTCAAAATTCCCAAAATTCAAGAAAACCTTCATACCTTAATGCATCCAAGCCCAGATTTCATATGAAGCCTTGTAACACCCAAGAATCATCAAGCTCTAGATCATACAGATTCACAAAGAACTTTTGATTCCTTGATACACACACACACACCTCTAGAAGCTTATTCAAGAGAAACACCGATTATAGTTTAGGATTTGTTTTTCATTTAAATTATATGTTAGATTCATAAGCAAGATACCTTGTAATCTCTCTAGCAAGAATCTAATACAAACTAGTTTTTAGAAATTCAAGACTAATCATATTGGTAGAGGACGTAGATTTTTAACAATTGAACCTCTCCAAATTACTTGTTCTTACTTTCTGCACTTTACTTTGATGTTTATAATTGTTCTTACCATATTTACTTATTTGATATTAATAGGTTCAATATATTTGGTTGCATTGTGTTTGTGTTGAATTTGCCTTAACTCCTAATTTTATGCCTAACTCTTTTAAGCCAAACTAGCGCTCCCTTTGTGTGTGTGCGCCCCTCTTGATTTTTAAAGCGCCCCTAACTTATTACGCTGTGTATTTTACTCTCTCTTGAGGGGCCTCTCATAATTAGTTAAGAGTTAGTAAGCATTTGTCTTTACTTTGCAAAAGGGTTTGAAAAAAGTTTCAAAATAGCTATTCACCCCCTCTTTAGCTATTTTTCTCCCCCTTGTTGCCCCTTTGGGACCAACAAGTACTATCAGAGCAAACACCTTTAAAACTCATTTTTGTTTTTCAAGCTTAACATCAGGGTGCCAATTCAAAATGGCAACTCACCTAGCTATGGCAACGACTAACTATTCACATGCTTCCATTTTCAATGAAGATCACTTTGACATTTGGAATAACCGAATGATGATTCATTTGATCTCTATCGATGAGATGCTCCTTGATTGCATTCTAACAAGACCTTTTGTTCCAATTAAAGCCAATCCTGATGCACAACTGTTATTGCCACTCCTGAGATCAAGAAGCCAAAAAGGGAATGGAGTGATGAAGAGAAAAGAATTGTGGCGCTTGATGGAAAGGAAAGGAACATAATCCAAAGCACTCTAACCTTATCTACTTATCATTAAGTTATGTAGTGCAACACCGCCAAAGAATTGTGGGATGCAATTGAAGGATACATTGAAGGAGATGCTGAATGCAAAGCCAACAAGAGATTTGCAGTCGAAAAAAGATTCAATGACTTCTGTAAGAAACCTCACGAGACTCTTAGACAAGCCTATGATCGCTATAGTAAGGTAGTTAATGCTTGTATTTCTCTTGGTAAGAAACACTCTAAAAAGGAAGTCAATGTAAACTTTCTTAATGCTCTTGGCTCCAAATTGTTAAACAAATCTACTTACTTGGAAAATACAAAAGATCTAGATACTTAGACTCTTGGAAATCTTTATGCAAACCTTAAAGTCTATGAGCTTAAGTTAAAAAGGATTGATAAACTTGAAGGGAAAACTAAATCACTATCTATGTTATATGTTGTTAATCTTAAGGAAGAATCATCCTCTAAACCTACCTTAGATTTCAATATTTCTGCTTCCTCTCTCATCGATATGTATGATGAATAATTTGCTATTTGCTATATTTGTAATGCGCTTTCAAAAATTCAGAAAATCTTTGAAAACCTTTTCGAAAATCAAAACCCCACCAATTTTTTCTAAGTTTAGTGGCTCAAAAAGCAAGGAAGACCTTGTTTGCTACAATTGTAGAAAACCGGGTCACTTTGCTACTGAGTGCCCCATGCCCAAATTTGAGTATTTTAGAAAGAAAACCAACCCTTCGAAAACTTCTCGTCAAAAGGGTATGATTGCTGAAGAAGGAGAAATAAAAGAACTTGCAACATGGATTGAAACAGATTCTAAAAAGGAAAGCAATGATGATGATATCGAATAGGTACATCTTTGCCTTGTTGCTAATTATGCTTCTAGTGACTCAAAAGATGATGCTTCATCCGTGTCATCCAAAAATGAAGATGAGGTAACCCCAAATCAAAAACCAAAAGAACACAGCACAGAGGATCTTATCAGCAGCGGTAATTTAACTCCCAATGAAAAGATTGAAAACTACTATTTTTCTCGACCCAATTTTGGCCCGAAAAAACCTACAACTTCTATTTCTAGAAAAAGGATTGTGGATGATGATTCTATCTCGGAACAAGAACACGTGATCAAAGAAACTGAAATAGTGATA
The DNA here is from genome assembly GCA_022495995.1 of Adenophora triphylla var. japonica. Classification (NCBI taxonomy): domain Eukaryota; kingdom Viridiplantae; phylum Streptophyta; class Magnoliopsida; order Asterales; family Campanulaceae; genus Adenophora; species Adenophora triphylla. Next base: position 119,822 of record JAFEMH010005300.1, read on the forward strand.
TCTAGATACAAAAATGTTAAGAAAGCCTTATCACTATCAACTAATAAAATTTTACCGCTTAAGACGGAAAAAACTCTTATAAGAGATGAGATTCAAGCGCTCAAAGATAAAATTAAGAGCATGACTCCTCTTATTGAAAAAAACTTTATCTTGACCACAAAGTACTCTATGCTCCAAATTAGAAACGATGACTTGGTTGCTCAAAATTATGACCTAAAAAAGGTTATTAATGAGTGGACCAAATCTCGTGTCATTATGGATCAAATTCTTGAATCCCAAAAGTCTATTGGTGACAAAGAAGGCTTGAGATTCTTAACCAGTGACAAATTGAAGTGCTCTTTCTCTTGTGAGAATGATAAGAAATTTACTAACCAAACTCATGAAATTCCAAAGGCTAAACATTCTGGCTCTAAGGGTAAAGGACAAGAGTAAGTTAAGAAACTAGACTTCCATTATGTCTACCCAAAGAATCAAACTAGGAATGCTAAAATGATGGAAGAAAAAGCTACAGATGAGGTAGCGCTTGAACAAATGATCTCCAATTTGAGCGCGGTTCCTCTTCTAGCGCTCCTCCTACGCCTCCTAGCAGGGTAAGCGCTCCAAGAAAATGCGCTCCCAAACTTAGGATAACCAATTTTGTGAAGGCAAAACTCTCTGACCCAGTTAATGATGATAAACCTAAAAAAAATAAAGAGTTGGTTAAAACTCAGTTTAGTTGCTTTCAAAATTGTACCGTGTGTGGTTGCTTTAGCCATAAGGCTAGTGAATGCCTTTTGAGATTCACTCCAAATGCCACGGGATGTAAAAATTTCAAGGTTAAACAAGGCTGGTTAAACAGATTCCTCCAGCTCCGCCTCCTATAGCTCCTCGAAGGCGACTGATCAGATCTGAAATTTTTAAACAAGTAGCTTTGAAACATGGAACAAAAAGATGATCTGGATTTTTAAAATTGAGCCCAAATAAATCTAGAATTTCGAAGATTTTATTGTTGTCTTTTTTAACCAAAAAGTGAATTTGTTCGGAGAAGGGTAGTTTATTTGTAAATTTTTTTATATCTGCTTTTTTAAAATACAAAGATAATTAATATATTTGACTGGGTCAAATATCCGTCCTACATCATAAAATATATATTTTTTTAACAGTGTTAATATTATTTCATTACAGAATACAACCATCAATGGCGGAGCCGGTTTTTTTTTTTTTTAATAAATGGGGGCAAATTTTGCATAATATAATTTGTCCAACAAAATGTAACTATTAAACCCTTTCATATTTTAAAAGGGGGCCAAATAATTCAGTGTATTTTTTTCCTTTCATTAATGTGGCCAAGATTGAGGGGCGGCGCAGAATCGGTTAAGTTCTTTCCTTTGTTGGCCAATAAGGTCGCGGGTTCGAACAGGCGAGCAACTTCGCAGCGGTGTCGGGGAAAGGTTACAACGAATAGTTCACTCTCCCCAACTTGGCACCGGAATTTGTCCTTTTTTAACGTGGCCAAGATTGCATACATGCTGTATTTTGTAGCAAGTTTTAATTTTTTTCTAGTCAATGGACAGAGGGGGGGGGGGCAATTGCCACCTTTAGTCTTCACATAGCTCCGCCAGTGATGTGTGTTGAGGCCTTGTCAACTTCAACTGCAATGACTCATTGAATCAAGATTTGGAGGCAAGTGGAACAATGGCATTCAAACTAAGATTTTACACCTCAATTTCAAGTGAACTGTCCCTTTTGGCTGAATATAAATTTCAAGTCTAACATTTCAACTCATATTTGACTTTAGTACACATTTCACACCATAAATAACAGGCTGGAAATATTTTTGAAGTGATTACCCCATTGAGAGATAATTTCTGGGGAGCAGAAGACTGGATTTTCAAGAAAATGTTGAGGATGCAGAGGCGATCCTTTTTCTTTTTCATGATCACATTAATCTGCACTCAAAACCTCCATGCTATTACTCATGCCGGTGACGTGGACGCGAAAGAATCCGATCACCTTGCCCTGCTGGATATAAAGTCAAAGATAGTCAATGGTCCTGAAAGTGCTCTCGGCTCGTGGAACGATTCTTTCCATTTCTGCCAATGGGAAGGCGTAACATGTGGTCGGCGGCATAGAAGAGTAACCTCTTTAGAACTTTCCTCCAGAGGCTTGGCTGGTTCTTTGTCTCCATTTGTAGGAAATCTGAGCTTCCTAAGGGTGTTAAGTCTTGGTAATAACACATTTCAAGGCGTTATCCCTCCTGAAATAGGCCATTTGTTCAGATTGGAGCAACTAATCTTGAGCAATAATTCCTTCCAAGGTAATGTTCCAGCTACTCTGTCCAACTGCACCAACCTCTCACGCCTTTTGCTAAGTCACAATAAGCTCATTGGGACAATTCTACAAGAAGTTGGTTCTCTGTTGAAGCTTGTCGAACTTCGTATTAATAACAACAATTTCACGGGAGAAATACCTTCATCCATTGGGAATCTCACTTCTCTCGAAATAATTTCTGCCCGCGCAAATCAATTTCGAGGAAGCATTCCATATGCCATTGGTCAGCTAAAGAAGCTATGGGCAATGGGAATTGCCACAAATAAACTCAATGGTACAATCCCTCCATCCTTCTACAATCTTTCTTTGCTCTCTGTCATTGATATAGGAGACAACCAAATAGCTGGAAATCTTCCAACAGACATAGGTTTGAAGCTACCTAAACTTCAACGTTTTGGATTATATATCAATGAATTTACGGGACTCCTTCCTGTTTCAATTTCCAACTGTTCAGAATTGGAAAAGATTGATGTATCGTATAATAGATTTCATGGGAAAATAAACATTGATTTTGGAATGATGTCAAACCTCAACACAGTTGGCCTAGTCAGCAACGTTTTTGGAAGCGGGGAACCTGATGAAATGAACTTTATTGCCTCCTTGGTGAACTGTACTAACTTGTTACAGCTTGGCTTTGCTGGTAACCAAGTACGAGGGCAGCTACCAAGTTGTGTGGGCAATCTCTCAGCTCAACTTTATTTTCTACAAGTTAGCGACAATTTCATATATGGATCAATCCCTCCGTCAATGATGAATCTAGTCGGTCTACAGGTATTATTTCTGAGTAATAATCAACTCACAGGCACAATTCCTAATAACCTTGGCACTCTCTACAGACTGCAACGAGTGTCCCTAACGGAAAATAGTTTGACTGGTAATATTCCGGAATCTGTTGGGAACCTGTCACTCTTGAATGAACTCTACTTAGATAACAACAGATTAGAAGGTGCCATACCAATAACTTTTGGGAGATGTCAAAATTTGAATGTATTAAACATTTCAGCAAATAACCTTACTGGCAGCATACCAAGAGAGCTTCTCGGACTTTCATCTCTCTCAGTCTCACTAAATCTTGCTCGTAACCACTTGTCTGGATCACTCCCACCAGAAATCGGAAAGCTTCATAGTTTATCAGAGTTGGATTTGTCAGAGAACGAGTTGTCCGGTGAAGTCCCTAGCAGCATAGGTAGCTGCAGTAGCCTGGAGAATCTATTCTTGAAGCAGAACTTCTTTCGGGGTTCAATACCTGCATCACTTGGTTCTTTAAAAGGTATCCAGTACCTTGATCTTTCGCATAACAATTTCTCTGGAGAAATTCCAAGATTTTTGGAGAAAATCTCCTTAAAGAATCTTAATTTGTCCTTCAATGACTTCGAGGGCGAAATACCGATGGATGGAGTTTTCACAAATGCTACTGCCATCTCGGTTGTCGGGAACAATAGGCTCTGTGGCGGCTTGGCAGAACTTAAGCAACCTAAATGCAGCTTCAAAGAGGGAAAGAAAGGTAAAAGGATGTCATTTGCACTCATAATAACAATCCCAGTAGTCTGCTTGCTTGTTGGACTGGCTTTAGTTTTATATTTGTTATTAGTCTGGCAAAAAAGAAGAAGTAAAACACTATCATCAGGCATGGTTTTGGGACAACCATTACCGAAGTATTCTTATGAAATGCTCCTCAAGGCAACAAATGGCTTTTCTTCAGAAAATCTGATTGGTATGGGAAGTTTTAGCCGTGTCTTCAAGGGGGTCCTTGAAGAGGACGAAGCAGAGGTTGCTATCAAGGTACTAAACCTTGACCTCCTCGGAGCTTTAAAGAGTTTCATGGCAGAGTGTGAAGTCTGGAGAAACATTCGACACCGTAACCTTGTAAAGATCATAACTGCATGCTCCTCAATTGACTTTCAAGGTAACGATTTTAAAGCTCTAGTTTACGAGTTCATGCCAAGTGGGAGTTTGGAAAGCTGGTTACATCCAACTTCAGGGACACGGAACAGAGAGAATAAGTTGCACGGGCTAAGCCTTCGTCAAAGAATAAACATTGCAATAGATGTTGCTCATGCCATTGATTACCTTCATCACCGGTGTGAAATTCCTATCATCCATTGTGATATAAAGCCCAGCAACATTTTACTCAACAAAGACATGGTCGCTCATGTTGGGGATTTCGGGCTTGCCAGGTTTGTCCCTCCAGAAGTTTCCAGTATCAACCAAAACAGTTCTATTGGTTTAAGGGGAACTATTGGATATGCGCCTCCAGGTAACCGCTATACTTATATGTCAATCCTTATAAAATTAGATCAGGAATCCATATTAGCTCGCAGGCCAATTTCATTAATGTATTTTCTTTGACTAAGGTTCTTGGAATATTGGTCTGAATTTTATATTTTGTGTTTTTGTTTCGTCCCGTGATTTGCAGAGTATGGTCTTGGAAGTGAGATGTCTGCAGAAGGAGATGTCTACAGTTTCGGTATATTTTTGTTAGAGATGATGACCGGGAAGAGACCTACAGACAGTATGTTCATGAATGGCCTTAACCTTCATAACTATGCAAGAACGGCCTTGCCAGACTTTGTCACAGAAATTGTAGACCCAATACTTGTTAATGAAGATGAAAATGGAACATACAATCCAACATATGCAAAACAAAGGGTGGAGTGCATGGTTTCAGTTGTCAAGATTGGAATCGCGTGCTCTGTGGAGTCAGCACGGGACAGAAAGAATATCTCAGAGGTTGTTGATGAGCTTCAGCGTCTTACGAACATCATTTAGCAGCAAGCAGGAAATAAAAGCAGCAAGGTAAGAAGTCTTGGATCCTTGTATGTTAGCTTAATATGATCCGCAACACATTTTGTAGGTACAATTTAAATAATGCGAAATCCGCTTCATTTTCCGTGCAGTGGCAAGTTACTGGAGGTCATTGCTGAAAACAATAATTATGTCATAATTTTGTTACCTGCCCCTGCTTTATTTTGTTCTAGTTTTATTTGAACTTGAATAATATTGCTGGAATTTGTATCCTAAACTTGTTTTACTCAACTAAAATTTGAAAAGTTATATCATGTTGGCACTTCCAATGCCCTGCTTTACTTGAATAACATTGTTGGATTTAATGGATATTAGACCTGACTTTACAAGGCAAATGAGCTGAAAATGAGCTTCTCTTCATCTACCACTACCAGGTGTCTTCACTTCTTACTTCTTAGTCCAATTCTTTAGGGAGCTCGAAACTCTTAATTTGGAGATAGAAATTTGATTCAGGGTCTGTTTGGAAACTCCAATTCTAAGGCTCGGATTTGGAACTAGAATAACTTCCGACAACTTCCTATTGCTCTTTCAATCACTTATCCAAACCTAAGAATGGATTCTAGTTCCATTCTGTTGCGGCATCATAGGGGATAACAGAAATTTCAATATCATCAATGAAAATTGAGGGGCGTCATCAACAGTGGAGATTCTAAGCCACCGGCGGACCTACCCTAGAGGATAAGGGGGCATATGCCCCCATTGACATTTGAAATTGTACCATACTAGTATTAGACCATCTCCAAGAGTGCGCCATTACCTGCGCCATCTCCAAATTGGTGTGAAATCTCTCCTCCAACGACGACGCCAACTCCAGCGCTATTTTGGTGATGCCTCTTAGATGCGTCAAAATTTGGCGCAGGTAATTCTTGCGCCATCCCTTTTTTTTTTTTTTTTTTTTTTTGTTGAATGCCGTCTTCTTCATCGCAATCCTCTCTCTCTTGGGCTTCATCTGTTTGCTTTGCCTGTGCGGTGATCTAGATGCGTTGTCAAATGTCAACCGGTCCTTTTTTTTTTTTCTTTTTAAATTACTATTGGTCTTATAAAAAACTAGTTTTTTCTTAAGGTAAGAAAAAACGTATTTTCAAAACAAACGGTGGCATTTTTGTAATTACTGGCAACCATGTTCAAAATAAACGGTGGCATTTTTGTAATTACTGGCAACCACCGGTGTTAATATTACAAATGACCAGTGATTTCATACTGACATTTTATAAACATGAAACTGGCACTTTTTACACTGGCACTTTTAAATACATGAACTGGCACTCTTTGGCACTCTGTTACACTAACACTGGCACTTTGTTACACTAATATTTTGGCTGGCTCTCAAAAATACAAGCACTGGCATTCAAAAATACATGGACTGGCATTTGAAAACACATTTACTGGCACTCAAAAATGCATATACTGGCACTCAAAAACACTGATAATTATTTTTGCTGATATTCAAAAAAACATGAACTGGCATTCAAAAAAACATGGACTGACATTCAAAATTACAAGAACTGACATTCAAAAAATACATTGACACTCAGTTACACACTTACTGGCACTCTATTATACACTAACTGGCACTCCAAAATACATGGACTGGCACTCCAAAACACATACACTGGCATCTAATTACCTAGTCCACCAATACATCAAATTCTCAAATTGGTACTCAAATACTTATAAACTGACATTCAACAACATATAATCTGGTACATTGTAGTGACTGAAATTAGTTGGTAAATCGGGGGTAGTGAACTGTTTTAGAACAGAGAAGAAATGGGTATAGAGAAATCGAAGAAGAAGGCGTCGACGGTTTGGGGCTTGCCGTTGGCGTCGAAGTAGGAGAAGGTGGATTCCGGGAACTTGTAGTCGACGGAGATGGTGGCGGAGATTTTGAAGTGAGAGTTAGGCGAGGACCACAATTAAAGGGAGAGAGGTAGGTGGTGAAGACGCCATTGGCGATTTTGAGAGGGAGAGCTCACGCCATTAACGTTTTTGAGAGAGATTGAGAGAAGAGCCCCGATTGAGAGGCGATTTGAGAGAGGATTGGGTTAGGGCGCCATTGGAGAGGGAGAGCTCGAGGAAGACTATTTTTGGGAGCCAACAATGGTTGTGCGTCTCCTTTGCGTTTAGTGTGAGAAAATGAGAGAGAGACGGTTTTTAAGTAATTTTAAAACACGTTTTTTGTTAAGTTAACAAAAAACGCGTTTTTTATAAGTTTTTGGCTTCCTCCTTCGTCTCAAAATGAATTATCAATTTTTTTTATTTGAGACGGAGATGGTATATATTTTTAATTTAATATTTATTATTTATATTATGAAATTTGTTTTTTGTTTTTTTTTTCATTTAAGCAAATTATCCAATTTTTACCATTAATTTTTTAAACAAAATTACAAAACTTTGAACATATGTTAAATATTGAAGATGAAATAAAAAAAGAATTAATTGTAGAATCTCACTTGAAATACAAATTTAAAATAAAACACAAATAAAAATACATTCAACGGTAAAGATTCTTATTTATAGTTATTAATTGTCTTATTTAAGTTTTATAGCATACTATTTAATATAATGTAATTTGAATAATATTAAATATGATTAATGAAAAACATTTTAATTAAATGAAATAATAAGCATATACTGTAAAGATTTTTATTTGGTGCAAAATTTGAAGAAAGCTGTTGGAGATGGTGTAAGATATTTGGTACTAAAATTGCACCATTTTGGTGTTTTGATGCAAAATTTGAAGCAAACTGTTGGAGATGGCCTTATTAAATTTTGAAAATTTTGATTTTTACTATTAAAATTTGTATTTGGCCCCTCCCCCCTTTTGACCAAGAAAAAATAGCATTATATTATAATTTTGCCCCCTTTTAAACTAATTTTATATAACACATTATAGTGTTCTAAAAAAAAATTGCCCCCATTTCAAAAAAAAAAATCATGGGTCCGCCATTGTTCTAAGCAAGAGGTGCATGAAGAAGTTTTATTGAATCTTTAAATCAAACTCGTACAATAATACTTTGAATGATCTTAATGCTTCGATCGATCGAGATCAAACGAGGGAAAATGATTTGTATTTGTGTCACCGGCGAATGTCATCCGGCGTGAGAGTACGTATTTGTGTTTGGAGAGAGAAATTAATTGACAAAAGTTTTGAGTCAAAAGATGTGTTACCAAAATAATGTGAATTATGGCTTGTATTTATAGGTATATGATTTGTATAGTCCATGTTGAATAGTAATTTGTGTGTGAGGAGGTTATAATTCTATTGGAATTATAACTGAACACAATCCTTGTTTGAGTAGGATTAGGTGATATTATTCTGCACGTGCGTTTAGGGGGTACACCCCTCGGCATGTGTTGCTTGGTCGGCCTGGTTTGACGCCGAGGAAGAGAGAGGTAAGGATAGGGAAGCCCATTTCCTCACTTTGTTGACAATCGAGGAGAAGCTCCTCGTCTTATAATGAGGCATAGGTTGGCCTTGATGGACGACTTGCTCGACATATGAGAGTATGCCTTGTCGGCATGTATAGTTACTTTGCCTTAGTAATTATTTGCTCTTCTATTTCTAGGTCGACATAGTGGGAATGACAAGAAAGTATAACGAGCAAAGGTAGGAAAGGCCCACTCCCTTTGTCGTAATTTGAGACATGTATGGATTATATTTTGGGCCCAATCCATTGGGCATTGCCCGACCATGACCCACGTTCATACCTTGGTTTATACCGTTCAGTGATCATTGAAGTTTAAATTTTTTGTAATGTCCTTATCCAAGTAGTAATATTTTGCAATGTTCTCACTCTCTTGACCAAGCCATAAATTCTTTAACGGTTTCTAGTCATCTGATGCACGTGACTTTACAAAAAAGAAAGGGTTTTTCAATGATGTTAACCTAATTCTAGGGTTTTTCAATGATGTTAACCTAATTCTAACGATAAACTTTAAGAGAACCTGAGAAATTGGAATGGCATTTGCTTATTCCCGCACCTGTGTGCGATAACTATGAATGGCTTATGTGTTTGCGCAACTACGTGTGTATGTGTGTGTGTGTTTTTGCGATTGTGTGTGTGTGCTTGTGTGACTATATATGTATGCGAAAAGATTCTCCATTTTCTTGAAATTTCTCGGTCCCCTTTGAGGATTTCCAATGATGGGTAAAATTGTTGGTTGGTATGAGAGATGGTTTAAATTCTAAAAAAGTTGGGAGTAAAGGAAGGGATTGCGGCAGCAGCGATGGGGTTAGAGGGAGAAGGGTGTGACGGACGAAAGGTGGAGGGCGGAGGTCTGAGGTGTCGGAGTGTGGGAGAGAAGGGGAGGGTGAAGATGTAGGAAGGCGTTGGGGGTGAAGGAATGTGTTTCTATCCATTTAAATGATGTACTTCTAGACCTATTTATTAGGGGTGTGCTCGATCCGGTTTGGTTCGGTTTTAGGCTAAAACCGAAACCGAACCGAAAGATATCGGTTTTTATATTTTAAAACCATTAAGCTTCGATTTTATTCGGTTTCGATTTTATTCAGTTTCGGTTTGGTGTCGGTGTCGTTCGGTTTCAACAAGATGAGAAGAACATGCATATATTGATGGTTGGATTATGATAGTTACATTCAGCAAGATGAAAATTATTAATCCCTCATTAACAAAGCAAGATGAGAAGATGCAATACTAAAGTACTTAAGATTTTCATGAAAAATTTAAGTGTTCCACCTGCCACTACAAATTACAGTTAAACTACCGTAAGCATAATTTAAACTCCAAAGCAAGATGAGAAGATGAAATTTATATATATATTAAAATGACACGTCGTTTTAATAATATTGGTTCGGTTCGATTTTATCGGCTCGGTTTTTCATTTGAAACCAAAATCGAAACCGAAAGTTTTGGTTTTTAAATGGTTAAAAACAATAACATTTCGATTTTGTCGATTTCGATTTTTTCGGTCCAATTTTCTCGATTTCGATCCGATTTTTTCGGTTCTTCGGTTTTGTTGCGCACCCCTACTATTTATTGCTCAACCTTGCGAGTTTTTGATGTGTTTCTAGTATGTGTAAGTACAGGAAAGAAGACGGGAAAGGAGTAATTTAGACTTGAAAAGGACCCAAGATTGGGACGGAGACAAGTGGAACAGAAAAGGAAAAGACCAGTAGCTGAAAAGTGTAGGGTGCGACCGCACCTCTGTTCTAGGGCGACCGCACCCTTTTGGCAGAAACTTAGGGCAACCGCTCCCTCCTTACTTCGCTATCGCACCGAGTTGTCCAAAAGAAGAGTGTGACCGCACCCCTTAAAGGGTGCGATCGCACCCATAGCGGATTCCAGGCAAGTTTCTCCGGATTTCAAAAGAACTGAAGAGGGATTTAGGAATATGGTTCAAATTAGGAAAGCTTCTCTTCCTCCCTAGTATATACAACTCATAGTTTAGGTTTTTAGTTATCTTTATATCATTTATCATTCATACTTTAGGTTTTTATTGTTCAAGAAGGATTTCAATGATTCAATCCCGACATCATTTATTTTCTTCTTTTCTCTTTTATGGCTCTTCATAGCTAAATTCTTGGTTCGTGTATTGCGTAAATAAGTATTGGATCTTTATGATAAGGTTTTAATTCTTCATATTCAATCTCCATTCTTGTTTATCTTAATTTTCTTAAAGATCATTCTTGAGTTCAATTGTATGATTGTATTATACTATTTGATCTATTGATTTACTTGGATATAAATTGTTGCACTCGTGTGGATAGTTTATACACCGACCATTATTGAGATGAATAGATTTATTCGAGTACCTAGCGGAAATCAAACAAATCTAGGTTCCATTGTTCAATAATTTAATTGGATCTTTCGAATGTTTGTATTAACCTAGAGGAAGGTATGAACAAGAGAGAGGTATTAGGGTTGCAATTCGCACATCAAACGTCCCAATCCATGAATCCCTTGTTTATCTTGATTTCTTTTATCTTCTTTATGTTGGAAAAAAGTGTGTTATTGAAGGAAATAATGAGTTATTTTCTTAATTTGTTATTTGTTAAAATGACAAATTGATTGTTGGATTGTGTTCTACTCCATGAGTACATTGAAATCATATATTCATTTGTCAAAAATGGTTGAGAAATGAATGAGATATGAAGGCTCAAAGTTAATGGGTTGGAATGGGTAAAATGTGGTTATCCCACATTGGAAAAAGATGAAAAAGTGGCTAAGTTTAAATACTCCTACACTTTGGTAGGGAGTAAGATTGTGGTACATAGAGGCTCTCTCTCGCGCACAGGTGCGCAGGGGGGGGTGCAAATCATGGACCGAAATAGGCTTCGGACTACCGAACTCATGTGCCTGCGGACACGAATGTAGCTCCGAAATAGCCTGTCCGCGCGAGCCCACTTTTTACATTTTTTTTCAAAAACTTGACCCAATATTTCTGGAGGTGAGGCGGGCGCCTCGACTCCAGTAGGTGCGGCTCATTTGTGACCATTACGAGGCGGGCGCCTCGCGTTCCCCGAGGCGGGCGCCTGGGCTCCAGTGGATCTACGAGGAAATGGTTTTGCACTGTTTTGTGATGTACGCAAAAGGCTGTTAATGAAGGGGTAAATTCCAACAGCCATATAACTGTAAAAGGGAGGTAATGAGCAAAATAATTATGCAATTATGTTGAAATAATTGTATTAATTAAGAAAATTAAAACTTGATTTAATTTTCTGTTATCTCCTTTGATTATATAATGGCAAGAACACAACAAGAGAAAGACACAGATTTTCCAGAAATTCCCTACTCTCAATTTCGTTGCATATTGTTCATCTTTCCCTTGGCCTCCTTGCATTGCATTCGTGGTGATAAAGTTCAAGCATCGACTTCAGTTCGCCGGAGGTCTAATTGTGCAACCACCGTCCGGTTACTCCGTTTCATCCTGGGAGGCAAGCGTTCCGTAACAACTCAAGCACAACGTGGTGAGGGGGCGTAATTTGTCTTAAGGAGAGTGTGTTTTCACACGACTCGGATTCCTCGACAAATCTTTTTCCTTATCTTTTCTTTTGTGTAATTTTGTTTTATTTAGTTTTCTACAATTTTCTATTATTGTGTAATAGTTTTTCCAACAATCTTAAGACAAATTATTGTCTCTTCGTTGGAAGGAAAACTATATAAAACAGTGAACTAAACTTGTTTGTTTTGTTTCAGATGGCTTCTCAATCAAACATGGAAACCAACGCTGGGAACAACTCCGAGAATCCTCGTGTGGAGGAAGCGCTTCGTGTGGAAACCAACTCTCAAAGGGTGGTTGTTCAAACTGTTTCGAACCATCATGGTGAGAAACCGGAAAAGTTTGTTGGCCAAGACTTTAAAAGATGGCAACAAAAGATGCTTTTCTATTTGACTACCTTGAACTTGGCGAGATTTCTTAAGGAAGATCCGCCACAGTTGGGTGAGAATGAGACGGATGGGCAAGCCATCTCGGCTCTTGATGCTTGGAAGCATTCTGAGTTTCTTTGCAGAAATTACATCCTTAATGGATTGTCGGATACGCTATACAATGTGTATAGTGTTAAGAAAACTGCAAAGGAACTATGGGAGTCCTTGGAATATAAGTATAAGATAGATGATGCGGGCACAAAGAAATTCATTGTGGGCCGTTTTCTTGATTATAAAATGGTGGACTCAAAAACTGTTAAAAGTCAAGTGGAAGAGTTACAAATAATCATTCATGAAATTCATGCCGAAGGGATGGTAATTAGTGAAAGCTTTCAAGTGGCGGCAATCATTGAAAAGTTGCCTCCCGCTTGGAAAGATTTCAAGAATTATCTTAAACACAAACGAAAGGAAATGAATGTTGAAGCGCTTGCTATTCGTCTTCGGATTGAGGAAGAGAATAGGATTGCGGAGAAGAAGTTGAATAATCTTCTTGTGGCGAAAGCCAATGTTGTGGAGCATGTTGATAGCTCCAAGGCCAATGGCAAGGCCAATGGCAAAGCCAAAGGCAAGTTTGGTCCCAAAAAGGGTGGTTCTAGTTTGAAACCAAAGGGAGGAATCTCCAAGAAGAAGTTCGGTGGAACTTGTTACAATTGTGGCATTGTGGGCCACAAGTCTTCCGAGTGTAGGAAGCCAAAGAAACAAGCAAACATGGTGGATGTCATCTCGAATGAAGTTTCCGATATGCACTTGGCGGCGGTAATTTCTGAGGTGAATTTGGTGGGTTCAAACCCAAATCAGTGGTGGATTGACACCGGTGCTACTAGACATGTTTGCTCAAACAAGGAAATGTTTAGTAGTTTTGAAGCCCTTGAAAATGGTGAGAAATTGTTCATGGGAAATTCTGCCACCTCCGATGTGAAAGGTCAAGGAAAGGTGGTGCTGAAGTTGACTTCCGGGAAAGAGTTGACTCTCAACAATGTGCTCTATGTGCCCGAAATCCGGAAAAATCTGGTGTCCGGATCGCTTTTGATTAAGCATGGCTTTCGTGTTGTGTTTGAATCCGATATGGTTACTTTGTCTAAAAGTGGAATGTTTGTAGGCAAAGGTTATGTTTGTGATGGTATGTTTAAGCTTAGTGCTATGGTTGTTAAAAGCAATGTAATGGCTAACAAGCCTAAGATGAATGAGATGAATAAGAATAATTCTTCCGTTTACTTGCTTGAGTCTTCCAATTTGTGGCATGGTAGACTAGGACATGTTAACTATGATACTATACGTAGATTAATTAACATGAATTGCATACCAAAATGTAAAATAGACTACAAACATAAATGTGAAACTTGTGTAGAGGCAAAGTTTACAAAACCTCCGTTCCATTCGGTTGTAAGAAATAATGAACCACTTGAGTTGGTTCATACGGATTTATGTGACTTCAAGTCAACACAAACTCGAGGGGGCAATAAGTACTTTATGACTTTTGTTGATGATAGCACAAAATATTGTTATGTGTATCTTCTCAAAAGTAAAGATGAGGCTATAGAGAAGTTTGTTCTCTATAAAAATGAAGTTGAAAATCAACTCAACCGGAAAATAAAGGTCATAAGAAGTGATCGTGGTGGTGAGTATGAATTCCCTTTTGAAGGTATTTGTGCTCAACATGGGATTAAACATGTTACAACACCACCATACACACCACAATCCAATGGAGTTGCTGAGAGGAAAAATCGGACTCTAAAGGACATGATGAATGCCATGTTAATAAGTTCGGGGTTACCGGATAACATGTGGGAAGAGGCCGTCTTGTCGGCAAATTATGTGTCAAATAAAATGCCCGAAAGAAAATAAATAAGAGCCCCTATGAATTGTGGCATGGAAGAGTGCCATCATACCAATACATGCGAGTGTGGGGGTGTCTTGCAAAGATTTCAATACCACCTCCCAAAAAGGTGAAAATTGGACCAAAAACTATTGATTGCATATTTATTGGGTATGCTCACAATAGTAGTGCTTATAGGTTTCTTGTGCATGAATCGAAGATTCAAGATATACACAAGAATACTATAATGGAGTCAAGAAATGCTTCTTTCTTTGAGAATGTGTTTCCGTGCAAAAGAGATGATGCAAGTTCATCTAAACGGAGACATGTGTAAGTGCTCCAATTTGAGCTTGTTAGAATTTTCGTTAGAAAATTAACGAAAGTTATAACATTCCTAACAATTCCTAACAATCCTAACATTTCTAACAAAGTGAGGGCAAAATGGGCATTGTTATTTAAGGATAAACCAAGGAAAAGAATCAAAAAAGTGAAAGAAATGGTCAAAAACCAAAAATAGAAATGGCTGGAACATAATCTGGCTGTTTAATTTGAATTTTAAAAAAGATTATTCCTTGTGTCCAAAGCCTGAAGCAGCATTTAATGAACAGTGCACGCGACTGATCCCATCCGCGCGGACATCTTTGACAATTTCAGAGGGCTATAAATTGAGCCCTCCAGTCACAAAAATAAGGAGGAACAAGAACACAATTCACAGTATTTGGCGAATATACTCGAGAAAACAGTGAGAATTCTATAAGAATTGTCACCTTTTTCTCTTGAATCTTCCCAACTTTCACTCACTCAAATCAAACCCAAACACTCTTACATTCAAAGCCTCAAACACTCATACATTCAAGCCAAAGCCCCAAAGCACAAAGAAGATAGGTATAACCTCCCTCTTCTTACCCTAAATCTCTCATCCATGCATGCATTTTCAAACTACAAAATGTAGTTCATTCATCTTCTTGTCTTAGATCCAAGAAGATCACCATGGAAGTTCATCTCCATGGATGATCTTCTACAAGGATCAACATTATTTTCAAGTTCTCTTACTTTCTTGCAAAGAAAACTCATTTTCAAAACCCTAAAAACATTTTCAAGCATCAAATCTCATTTTCAAAGGATAAAAATCCCCTTCCCAAGCAAATGAAGTGCTTAGTCCTAATGTACCCCAAGGATGGTTTGGTATAGTTGACTCACCACTAAAATGTCAAGTGATCACTAACCAAAACCTAGGGAAATGGGGACAAGCATGGATGCAAAACCCCCTTTAAAATCATATTTTCTTTCTTGAGAAGTTGCTGTCCAGTAGCAATTTTCCAAGATCCCAGTCCATTGTCTTAATTTTTGGACACAGATAAACTTGGAATTTGGTGTTGACTACAAAACACTTTTTGTAGCCAACATCCAGATATTTCCAGACATATTTTTACTTTATTTTTTGGGTGAGTAAAACTCCTCTTTTCAAATTTTATTTTAGAGGCTAGTTCATCAGCTTCTGGAAATCCAGATTGCATATCTGAGATTTCCAGAAGGTTTTTACCCCTCAAATCTTCTCCAAAATGGAAAATTACTTCGCACAAATCTTATTTAAGGTGTCTGGAACAACTTTCATTATCTGAGTTTATCTAGATTATGAAGTTTTAAGATCCTTGAATCCATTTCAAAATCAAAGGTCCACTGCCTTTTTCATTCTGGCAGAAGTGACTCTCAACTTCAAAAGGTCTTTTGAGTACCAAATCTCAATCCAAAAATCTTCCAAAAACTCATGGGATCAGTTTAAAGTCTTAAAAAGATATCCCAATTTTTACTTTTCTGAGTTTCAAATTATTTTGGCCAAAACACACACACACACACACACAAATGATTTTCAGCTTGGAAGATTCGTTTTACGAGGCATTCCGGGTGCACACTAACGTCCTTCCCGGCGTGTAACATGACCTCCGAACCCAAATTTCTGATCTCGGGCATTTTTCAAAGTTTTGGCCCTTAAAATAAAAATGGCGTGGCGACTCCGTTCTTTTTCCGGGTTTTATTTGGTTTTTTCAAAGAAACGCAAAAAATCGAAATTTTCCCGCGAATGGCGACATCATCACAACATGATTCAATAAAAGAAGAAGAAGTCGAAGGAACAAATCATCATGATGAAAATGATGAAGCGGAGGTAGAACCTCGACGGAGCAAACGAGGTAGGGTAGAAAAATCTTTTGGCCCATATTTTCTAACCTATATGCTTGAAAGTGAACCACAAAGTTATAAAGAGGCCGTGAGCTCTTCCGAAGGACCTTTGTGGAAAGAGGTCATTAAAAGTGAGATTGATTCCATTTTACAAAATCACACTTGGGAATTAGTGGATCTTCCTCCGGGAAGTAAACCACTAGGATATAGGTGGATTTTTAAAAGGAAAATGAAGACGGATGGAACAATTGACAAGTATAAGGCAAGACTTGTAATTAAAGGTTACAAGCAAAAGGAAGGCCTTGATTACTTTGATACATATTCTCCGGTTACGAGAATAACATCCATAAGAATTGTACTTGCAATAGCCGCATTGCGGAATCTTGAAGTACATCAAATGGATGTTAAAACAGCCTTTCTAAATGGGGATTTAGAAGAGGAAATTTACATGGAGCATCTGAAGGATTTTCTGCGCCGGGGCAAGAAAATAAAGTGTGCAAGTTAGTAAAGTCATTGTATGGCTTGAAACAAGCACCAAAACAATGGCATCAAAAGTTTGATCAAGCCATGATGGAAAGTGGATTTAAAATAAATGAATGTGACAAATGTATCTATGTTAGAGACACGGGAAATGGCTACGTCATTTTTGTGTCTTTATGTAGATGACATGCTTATCATAGGAAGCTGTGATAAAATGATAAAGTCCACTAAAGATATGTTGAACTCAAAGTTTGACATGAAAGATATGGGGTTAGCCGACGTAATCCTTGGCGTGAAATTTCAAGAATGTCAAATGGACTTGCTTTAAACCAGTCACATTATGTGGATAAAATTCTTGAGAAATTCAGCAAGGATGACTTAGCTATTGCTAGAACCCCAATAGACATGAGTCAACATCTATCAAAGAATAGAGGTGACACAGTTTCTCAAGTTGAATACTCGAGAATCATTGGAAGTCTAATGTACTTGATGAGTTGTACTAGACCAGATATTGCTTACTCGGTTAGCAAACTGAGTCGGTATACAAGTAATCCCGGAGCGGAACATTGGAATGGTATAGTGAGAGTACTAAGGTACTTAAGATATACTCGCGATTATGCTTTACACTATACTAGACATCCAGCGGTAATTGAAGAGTATAGCGATGCTAATTGGATATCCGATATAAAAGACTCAAGGACTACGAGCGGATTTGTATTCACATTAGCAGGAGCAGCTATATCATGGAAATCTTCTAAACAAACGGTTATAGCTAGATCCACGATGGAATCTGAGTTTATAGCGTTAGATAAATGTGGTGAAGAAGCCGAATGGCTACGCCAATTTATAGAAGATATTCCAAGATGGACGAAGCCCGTGCCATCAATATGTATACATTGTGATAGCCAATCAGCGATTGGAAGGGCACACAATCATATGTATAATGGTAAGTCTAGACACATTCGTCGAAGACATAATACCATTAGACAACTACTCTCATCGGCACAATATCCATTGACTATGTTAAGTCAAAGGAAAATTTAGCGGATCCGTTAACCAAAGGGTTAAATAGAGAGTTAGTTGAAAGCTCGACGAGGGGAATGGGACTTAAGCCTCTTAAAAGTTAAACACAGCGGAAAACCCAATCTAGATGACTGGAGATCCCAAGAACTAGATTCAATGGGACAACCTAACTGTTAAAAGACTTGTAGCGTCACTGTGGGGGAATCAACCCCAAGTCCATTCCTATTAGTGACATCCCGAAAGGACAAGGATAAGCCTATGGCTTTTAATGATTCTTACGCGTCGAAAATTCGAGCGGGGTAATACGGGTTACCTTTAAGAAATCACCTATGTGAGAGAGAAGTGGGGCCGCTTCGAGGAGAATTGTGTGAGGCTCAATTCTTAGAACCTCTCGCAGAACCAGGCGTATGTTCAGGGCCATGATTGAACATAGCTATGAGAATTGAAGTATGTTAGGACGATATTTGTGTCAAGCATATGATCGGCTACACAAAAAGCATAACGATTCAAGGACATCGCGTCTATCGATTTGCGAGTAGAGTAAATATGCTTGTACGAGCGAAGATTCAATGGGCATTCCCACATCTTCGTATGCAAGTTTTCGTCTGCCGGGCTTTATCACCAATTCCGCATTATTCCTTCATGTGGGGGATTGTTGGAAAAAAGTGTGTTATTGAAGGAAATAATGAGTTATTTTCTTAATTTGTTATTTGTTAAAATGACAAATTGATTGTTGGATTGTGTTCTACTCCATGAGTACATTGAAATCATATATTCATTTGTCAAAAATGGTTGAGAAATGAATGAGATATGAAGGCTCAAAGTTAATGGGTTGGAATGGGTAAAATGTGGTTATCCCACATTGGAAAAAGATGAAAAAGTGGCTAAGTTTAAATACTCCTACACTTTGGTAGGGAGTAAGATTGTGGTACATAGAGGCTCTCTCTCGCGCACAGGTGCGCAGGGGGGGTGCAAATCATGGACCGAAATAGGCTTCGGACTACCGAACTCATGTGCATGCGCGTCCTGCGGACACGAATGTAGCTCCGAAATAGCCTGTCCGCGCGAGCCCACTTTTTACATTTTTTTTTTCAAAAACTTGACCCAATATTTCTGGAGGTGAGGCGGGCGCCTCGACTCCAGTAGGTGCGGCCCATTTGTGACCATTACAAGGCGGGCGCCTCGCGTTCCCCGAGGCGGGCGCCTGGGCTCCAGTGGCTCTACGAGGAAATGGTTTTGCACTGTTTTATAACAGCTCAAAAGGCTGTTAATGAAGGGGTAAATTCCAACAGCCATATAACTGTAAAAGGGAGGTAATGAGAAAAATAATTATGCAATTATGTTGAAATAATTGTATTAATTAAGAAAATTAAAACTTGATTTAATTTTCTGTTATCTCCTTTGATTATATAATGGCAAGAACACAACAAGAGAAAGACACAGATTTTTCAGAAATTTCCTACTCTCAATTTCGTTGCATATTGTTCATCTTTCCCTTGGCCTCCTTGCATTGCATTCGTGGTGATAAAGTTCAAGCATCGACTTCAGTTCGCCGGAGGTCTAATTGTGCAACCACCGTCCGGTTACTCCGTTTCATCCTGGGAGGCAAGCGTTCCGTAACAACTCAAGCACAACGTGGTGAGGGGGCGTAATTTGTCTTAAGGAGAGTGTGTTTTCACACGACTCGAATTCCTCGACAAATCTTTTTCCTTATCTTTTCTTTTGTGTAATTTTGTTTTATTTAGTTTTCTACAATTTTCTATTATTGTGTAATAGTTATT
The DNA here is from genome assembly GCA_022495995.1 of Adenophora triphylla var. japonica. Taxonomy (NCBI): domain Eukaryota; kingdom Viridiplantae; phylum Streptophyta; class Magnoliopsida; order Asterales; family Campanulaceae; genus Adenophora; species Adenophora triphylla. The sequence goes on from JAFEMH010005300.1 coordinate 139,606, forward strand.
CCAACACTTTAATTCATGTTTTCTTAGTTTAATCAAACAATCAATCAAAACCCCTTTGATTACTTTTGCACTATTTAAATATACTTGTTTACACACGAATTTATATAGATTCGATCCTTACATGTGTGAATAGTACTACTATGATAACTAGTGCATTTGCTAGAAAATTATTACAAGAGGAGAAATTCTCCATCAGCAAGTTTGTCTTTCTGAGGGGACGGTGATGAACAGAGTTGAAGTATTTTTTTTTCTCTCGTTAGGTTTAGTTTACTCCAATAACGGGTCAGTTAAATATTTAACAATTCTAGTCACTTGCTATCACGTGACTAGAATCCGTTAAAAAAATTACGGCTCCATAAAGAGTGTGAGAGCATTGCAAAAAAAAAAAAAATGGTACATGAATGAGGACATTGCAAAAAAATCATCAATGACTACATTAAGGTATTCTTAAGTGACCGCAATATGGATTTTGCCAAGAATTCAATAATTATAACATGCTAGCATGGAGACCAACTGCTTTGGTTGTTACTATTAAAAGTGTAAGGGGTTTGGTTGTCAATTGCCTTGGGTAGGATTAAAATTTAACATTTAAGCCCTTCATATCAAGAGAAAGATGTCCCAAAACGTTTTTAACATTATTGATGGACCCTTTAAAACATAACAAAAATTAGTCACGTGACTAACTTTTAATAAGATTTTGACAATAAAGTGGATTGAGGATCACATTTTAAGAAGTGCCCAAGTTCAGTGACCAAAAACAAGTTGGGTGAAATCACCATATAATTCAGAGACCAAAATATAATGAAAAATATCATTTTGGAAAATATATAAGAGGAGCCCATTTAATTGATGTGATTTCGTTCAGATCTTAGATTTTATGCGGTTTTGTTCAAATCTTAATTTTCATTTCTTGTTCATAGTCTTTTTTGGATTTTCATGGTGGTGTTAATTTGGCAGTTACAGAGAAAACTTGCTCTTAACTTTAAATATTTTGAACTTGAAAGGTCAAGTTCAAAATATTTAACGGGTCAGTTAAATATTTAACAATTCTAGTCACGTGACTAGAATCCATGTACTCTTGGCTAATAAACGTATGCCACACACCTCAATATCTAGTCACTTTCCAGACAACTGTCTTATGTGCCCACTTAATAATTTCACACCAGAAATAGGTTGGATATATTTTTGGAGTCACATAAAATAATTTTGCATATCCAACATAAATTTAAGGTTATTGATTATCTCAGCAAGAGAGAATCTCAAGAGTGAAACACTTGATTTTCAAGAAAATGTTCAGGATACAATCTTTTTTCCTTTTCATGATCACCTTAATCATCTCCAATGGAAACCCCTTTGCTGTCACCCCAACTGGTGCCTTGGACATGAAAGAATCCGATCACGTTGCACTGTTGGCTATCAAGTCAAAGATCGTGGATGGTCCTCAAGGTGCTCTCAGCCCATGGAATGATTCTTTCCATTACTGCCAATGGGAAGGTGTTGATAAAGTCTGAGGTTCCACCTTAAAACCAATTTGTGTTAAGGGGAGTAGCCCAGGATCCTTATATGTTAAAGACAAGTCTTGTTTATTCCCGATGTGAGATAATGTTCTCTTACACGCCCTCACGTGTGGCAGAACTGCAAGGCTTACAGCGTTGATTGGATAGTGGGTGGCGCGGAGGGTTCATTGTGGGCGTTGGCTGCGCGTGTAATGGGCCAGAACTACGATACTGTGATAAAGTCTGAGGTTCCACCTTAAAACCAATTGGTGTTAAGGGGAGTAGCCCAGGATCCTTATACGTTAGAGACAAGTCTTGTTTAGGTGTGACATGTGGTCGACGGCATAGGAGAGTCACCTCATTAGATCTTTCCTCCAGAGGTTTATCCGGTTCTTTATCTCCATTTATAGGAAATCTGAGCTTCCTCAGGGAGATAAAGCTTCAGAATAACACACTACAAGGCACTATACCTCCTGAAGTAGGCCGTTTATTCAGATTGGAGAAACTAGTATTGTATAATAATTCCTTTGAAGGTAGTGTTCCAGCTACTCTATCAAACTGCACCAACCTCAAAAGCCTTTGGTTAGCTAATAATAAGCTTCTTGGGACGATCCTACACAAAGTTAGTTCACTGTTGAAGCTCGTAGAACTAGCTATTCACTTAAACAAATTCACAGGAGGAATACCTTCATCCATCGGGAATCTCACTTCTCTCAAAGTGATTTCTGCAACTAATAATCATCTGGGAGGAAGCATTCCATATGCCATTGGTCAGTTAAAGAAGCTAAGCGTTATGGCAATTGGTATCAATCAACTCCATGGTACAATCCCTCCATCTCTTTACAATCTTTCTTTGCTCTCTGTCATTGATATAGGAAACAACCAAATAGCTGGAAGTCTTCCACAAGACATAGGTTTAAAGCTACCAAAACTTCAAGTTTTCTTAATATGGGGCAACAAGTTTACCGGAATCCTTCCCGTCTCAATTTCTAATTTTTCCAAGGTTCTAAAAAGCGCTAGGCGGATGTTAGGCGGCGGAGCCGGGCCTAGCGCCTAGGCGGGGACTAGTCGGAATTAGTCGGGACCTAGTCGGGACCTAGACGGGGCTTAGAACTAGGCGCTGGAGAGGGGCCTAGCGCCTAGGCGGGGCCTAGGCGCCCTTAGGCGGGGTCTTTTAGAACACTGAATTTTTCAGAATTGGCAGCCATCGTTGTAGGAGGGAACCGTTTCCATGGAAAAATAGCATTTGATTTTGGAATGATGCCAAACTTGTTCCTGGTAGGTCTAGATGTCAACGCTTTTGGAAGTGGGGAACCTGATGAATTGAATTTTATTGCTTCCTTGGTGAACTGTAGTAATTTGCAAGCCTTAAAGACTTTGGTGCTAACAAATTAAGAGGGAAGCTACCAAATTGTGTGGGTAATCTTTCAACACGGCTTTTTCGTCTGGGACTTCCATACAATCAAATATATGGATTCATCCCTCCATCTATTACTAATCTTGTCAGTCTGGAGTTATTATCACTGAATCATAATCAATTCACAGGCACAATTCCAAGTAACCTAGGAAATCTCCAAAAACTAGTAATACTTGACCTAGAGAAAAACAAATTGGGTGGTAATATTCCGAAATCTGTTGGGAACCTGTCACTGTTGATTGAACTCTCCTTATATAATAACAGATTAACGGGTACAATACCTACGAGTTTTGGGAATTGTCAAAAATTGATTCTACTAGACCTTTCTCTAAATAATCTTAGTGGCAGCATACCAAGAGAACTTCTCGAACTTTCGTCTCTCTCAAAATCACTAAATCTTGCTCGTAACCACTTGTTTGGATCACTCCCACTAGAAATCGGAAAGCTTCATAGTTTAAGTCATTTGGATTTGTCAGAGAACAAGTTGGATGATGAAGTCCCTAGCAGCATTGGTGGGTGCAGCAGTAGCCTGGAGTACCTACACCTGCAGGGGAACTTCTTTAAGGGTTTGATACCTCCATCATTCAGTTCTCTAACCGGTATTCAGTACCTTGATCTTTCCCGTAACAACTTCTCTGGACAAATTCCAAGATTCTTGGAGAAATTCTCCTTAAATAATCTTAATTTGTCATTCAACGACTTTGAAGGCGAGCTACCAATCGAGGGAGTTTTCACAAATGCTACTGCCATTTCGGTTACTGGGAAGAAGAGGCTCTGTGGCGGCTTGCCTGAACTTCAGCTACCTAAATGCAGCATCAAAAAGGGAAAGAATGGTAAAAAGATGTCACTTGCACTCATAATAGCGATTCCAATAGTCAGTTTGCTTGTTAGTCTGGCTTTAGTATCATATTTGTTACTAGTCAGGCACAAAAGAAGAAGCAAAACACACTCATCCGGCCTGGTTTTGAGACAACCTTTCACCAAGTATTCTTATGAAATGCTCCTCAAGGTAACAAACGGCTTCTCTTCAGAAAATTTGATTGGTACGGGAATTTTAGCAGTGTCTTCAAAGGGATCCTTGAAGAGGACGGAGCAGAGGTTGCTGTCAAGGTACTAAACCTTGACATCCTAGGAGCTTTAAAGAGTTTCATGGCAGAGTGTGAAGCCTGGAGAAATATTCGACACCGTAACCTTGTAAAAATCATAACTGCATGCTCCTCAATTGACTTTCAAGGTAACGATTTTAAAGCTCTAGTTTACGAGTTCATGCCTAATGGGAGCCTCGAAAGTTGGTTACTTCCAACAGGTGAGCAAAACAGAGAGAATGAGTTTCACGAACTAAGCCTTCTTCAGAGAATAAACATTGCAAGAGATGTTGCTCACGCTATTGATTACCTTCATCACCGATGTGAAAAAGCTATCATACATTGTGATCTAAAGCCCAGCAACATTTTACTTGACAAAGACATGGTCGCTCATGTTGGGGATTTTGGGCTTGCCAGGTTTCTCCTTCCCGAAGATTCTAGTATCAACCGAAGTAGCTCAATTGGTTTAAGGGGAACTATTGGGTATGCGCCTCCAGGTAACCACTATACTTATATGTCAAGCCACATAAAATTAGATCAGGAGGCGAGTAATCTCTACCTAAGTTTTCATTAATGTATATTATTTAATTTTGACAATGACAACTACTCCAATGTTCTTGGAATATTAGTCTAAATCTTATATTTTGTATTTTTAATGAGCCCGTGATTTGCAGAGTATGGACTTGGAAGTGAGATGTCCACAGAAGGAGATGTCTACAGTTATGGAATATTTTTGTTAGAGATGCTGACTGGGAAGAGACCCATAGACAGTATGTTCAACAATGGTCTAATCCTTCACAATTACGCTAGAGCAGCCTTGCCAGACTACATCACAGAAATTGTAGACCCAATACTTGTTAAAGAAGATGAAAATGAAAAACGCAGTCTAACTTATGCAAAACAAAAGGTGGAGTGCATGGTTTCACTTACCAAGATTGGAATTGCGTGCTCCGTGGAGTCAGCACAGGACAGAATGAATATCTCCGAGGTTGTAGCTGAGCTGCAGCGTGTTGTGAACATCATTCCACAACAGAAATATAAGTAACAAGGTCAGAAGTCTTTGATCTTTGATTGTTAGCTTAATATGAACCTACTTTTAAATTACCGTAAAAATTCAGAGTTATACTGACAAAAGGCCCGTAGGCCCTTGGATCTCTTAGTTTCAGATAACTATTCTCTAACAAGATTCTCAAGCTATTACGTTGACTAGATTTTAGTTATTTGAGATTGGCTCAGGATAGTAACAGTAAGCACAGTAATAGAAATGTCATTTCTTCTCTTATCTTTAATCGAGGTACTTTATCTACCAGTTTTGTGCATTAATCTAATTATGCGGAGTATCCTGGTTGAGTATCAGAATCGTAGCTGCATACAAACTATAATACGGAGTATAATATAATATTCTGTATTCTAATTATGAATCAATCACATATACTTGTATCTTGCGAATCTCAGTTATATTTCACCAAAAACGTTCTGTGGAGTGGCGAAGGCCACCAGATAGATATTTTGTTGATCCCCTCTTAGTTTGAAACTAAGATAACAGAGCATTGATGCTCTGTTGGACCTTCAACGTACGAGTGGAGTGGAATAACCTTGCTCCACCTATTATCGCCGGTAACATCAAGCTAGCAATCATGTCTTCTGGCAACAAAACTCCTAAGTGATGTCATTAACACCACAAATAAGGACTTTTGGTACCCTTAGCTAAAAGTATGTATAAGCACGTTAATTTCTAGTCAACCAGTTTTATGCAAACCTCAATTTCTAGTTAACTAACCCACTTTTTAAGTCAACTCTCTTATTTCGCACAGCAAATTGGTTGGATATATTTTTGGTGCGACAGAAGAATATCGAATATCCAACCCAAAAATCTAAGGTTATTATCTCAGCCAAAGAAAATTTCAAGAGTGAAAGACTGGATTTTCAAGAAAATGTTAAGGATACAAACCCTTTTCTTTTTCTTGATCATTTTAATCTCCCCCCCCCCTCCCCTAGAGCCATATGTCAACTCCACTCATATCCATTAAATAGCAAAGGACTTTTGGTACTCTTTTTGAAGTCAACATACTCATTTTTCCAGCCAAAAGTATTATATTCACACCAGAAATAACTCAGATATATTGTTGGAGTCACACAAAATAATTTCGAATTCCATAGTCTTTAATCAAATTGTTCATCCAAACAAGTTTGATGCACTTGCTATCAACTGCCACACATTTTGATTCAGCAGCTGATAGGAAAACAAAAGTTTGTTCCCTATTATCCCATGAATATAACTTATTTTCAAGACATAAACATCCAACATTGGTTCTTTTGGAATCAATGACTATCTCCCCCTCAAATGCCTTAAAAAATGCATCTGAATTAGATTCGTCATTGGCAACACAACAACATGGACGTACCTGATGTTATACGGAGTTCATGCAAACCAAACCTGCAAGGTCACGATAGTTGACCTCTTTTCCTCTTGTTTTTATTCCTTCATCCACTTTCCCAATGATCTGGGAGGTAGGATGATTTCCTTGTATTTTGGTACCCTTTTTGAAGTCAACATACTCATTTTTCCAGCCAAAAGTATTATATTCACACCAGAAATAAGTCAGATATATTGTTGGAGTCGCACAAAATAATTTCGAATATCCAACACATAGACTTAAAGGTTAATATTTTAGCCAGGGAGAATTTCAAAAGTGGAAAATTTTATTTTTGAGAAAATGTTCAGGATACAAACCCTTTTCTTTTTCTTGATCATGTTAATCTCCAATGAAAACCTCTTTGCTGTCACCCCAACTAGTGCCTTGGACGCGAAAGAATCCGATCACCTTGAACTGCTGGCTATCAAGTCAAAGATTATCGACCCTGAAGGTGCTCTCAGCACGTGGAATGATTCTTCCCATTTCTGCCAATGGGAAGGTGTGACATGTGGCCGACGGCATAGGCGAGTCACCTATTTGGATCTTTCCTCCAGAGGTTTGGCTGGTTCTTTGTCTCCATTTGTAGGAAATCTGAGCTTCCTCAGGGTGATACAACTTCAGAATAACACACTAGAAGGCATTATCCCTCCTGAAGTGGGCCGTTTATTCAGATTGGAGGCACTAATTTTGAACAATAATTCCTTCTAAGGTAATGTTCCAGCTGGTATAATGCCCTAGGCATTTAGTTATGTTTGATTTATAACTTAACTATGTAATCGTTTTTATCATTTATTATAGAGATTGTTTATTTGGCTATTATATGTTTACATGTTCATTATGATAACTTGCGTCCCTAGTTATTGTGAATGACTAGTATAAGTTGGTAATGGATAATCATGGAGATGATTATATGCATAAGATGCACATTACACTTGTGGGTACTTGCTAGAGAACAAGTACCGGATATGACCTACCGATGAGATTTATGACATGGTCTATAATCATATGTGTCATGATTAAATCTCTTTGAATCCTTTGTACCTGAGATTATCATCGTCTTCCACTTGATGAACGTTGTGTTTGATGTAGTCTAACATTATCTTTAATAGGATAGCAATAAGGGCTATGTTGACACGATTGAATTCTTGTAGGGAAGAATGACAAATCAAGATGGAATTTGTCCCTCTCATTGAGAGAGATGTTTGCTTGGGCCCCTCGATGAATAGTATTGAAGAAATGTGTGGCCACACTCAAGAGATTTGATAAAGATCAAATGCACTTGAATTATCAACATATTCGGAATCGAGAAAGCATTGAACAATGTGAGTTGACATGGACCATGAGTCATGTTCAATTTGACATCGTGGACAAAGGGATTGTGACATTTGATCTATCAAGGAATCAAGCTTTGATGTTATATTAATTGGGTGGATATAATGGTTTGCTAGAAATCACTTATGTCTTGTGAGGTCGATGTTTCGACTCACTACCAACATAATATAATTTCTTTTAGGTCACACACAAAAGAACGAATTTGAAAAAGCTGAAAATTGGAATTTTGGGCTTGTCACGACTCGTGACAAAGAGCACGACTCGTGCCTTGGGTCACGACTCGTGACAAGGATCACGACTCATGCCTTTTAACTTGTACGACAGCGTTTAAGGCAATTCGTGGAAACTTAGCTTCTGGGCTTGGGGACGACTCATGCCCTCTGGGACGAGTCGTGCTTCAAGAATCAGTACGAGTATAAAATTTATCACGACTCGTGGGTACGACTGAAATAGCTAGGGCACGACTCGTGCCCTCAGGCACGACTCGTGCCCTCAGGCACGACTCGTGCCAACGGTGAATTTCAGATCTGTACGCTGGTTTAAAGCTTGGAAAGGTTTTGGTTTTGGCAAGGATTCTCCCTAAGGGTTAGGGATTTATATTTTATATAAATACAATTCTTCTTGCAGCCAAAAACACATCTTTGTCTAGGTTTATAAAACTCTAGAATTTTGATATTGATTGAGAATCAAAATATCAAAAACTCCCAAATAATTCCATTGTTTTGGCTATTGATTATTGAATATCGATTAGCAATCCTATAAGAATTATTCTTGGGTTCATTCGCGTGTGGATCACCATTAGAGGGCGATTACTTTATCTCCTAAAGCTTGAATATCACCATTGTTGATTCATTACCAAGGTAGAACAAGGAAGAAGAAGATCCAAGTTTCATCAACAAATTCAAAGGTTGAATTTTGAGATTCGTTTGAACAAACATAATCGCATTCAAGGTATGTAAATTCTATTTCATAGTTTCGCCTCTTCATGCTAGACGGATTCAAGGGCTAGGGTTTTATGCTATGTGTTTCATAGTTCTTCCGCTGCGTTTGTAATCCCAAAATCCAACAGTGGTATCAGAGTCGCGTCTTATCATGATTAGGATTGAAATTGGCATGCTAGATTTAATTTGATTAAATGCTTTACATGCTATATAAAATAGATCCATGATTTTATGTGTATTGTTTTATGAAAACAATTATATGTGATATGCTATAGTCATGATTTATAATTGATTAATATGATTATTCTTTTACATAGGTTATTAATATGTTTAATATGATTAATTAGATTAGTAAATTCTCAAAATTGTATCAAATTGTTTGATTGGAATATTTTGTGAAGCCCTATGTTCATGATTATGTACACATAAGTTTCATGTTACAACCATGCGATGTTTGTTACCATGTGGAAAACCTTCTAAATGTTTAAGTTTTATGCCACCCCTTGATTAGAACACTTGTGAAATTTTAAGGTATTTTGATGTAGTTTCGACTCAGTTTGGTGCATCATTATATCTTAAATTGTGATCAAGATGAGATAATGGTTGATGTAGTTTTGACTCAGTTAGGTGCATCGTTTCATGTCTCATGCGTTTGAAAAAGGTTTTAACTTAATTGGTGCTTTCAAATGTGATTTGACCCAAGGCATAGATGAGATTAAAACATGTTTTGACATATGATGTCTAGAAATCTCATAAAAGATCTAAGAGTCATATATGATATGATTGATGTTATCTACCTAAATAACTTGATTTCGGGCAATGACTCAGTTAAACCAAAATCAAGTGAAATGTGGATCTTAGCCTACTATGATTATATGATACATGTTTGTATTTGAAGGTGTATAATTTAGTGGGAGTATTTATGAAATACATTATTTGCTCTTAGATGATAAATGCGTTGATACTTACTCCCTCCGTCCCGCTAATATTAGCACACTTTCCTTTTTGGGCGTCCCGCTAATATCCGCACACTCCCAAAAAGGAAACTTTATATTAATAAAATATTCACCCAACCCCACTCATTCTCTCTCCTACATTATTTTAATACTCACAACACCATTATAATTTATTACACCCTCCACTCATTCTCTCTCCACTCATTCTTTTACACTCACAACATTTTATTAAAATATCATATTCCTTAATTCCCGCGCAAACAGTGTTTGTGCTAATACTAATGGGACGGAGGGAGTATATGTTTATTGTTCGTATATTTTATTGTAGTAATGGCAACTCACAATAATCAGCCCCTGTCACTGCAATCCGTCCTTGAGAAGGACATGTTCGAAGAGAACGGTACAAACTATTCTGATTGGATCAGAAGCCTAAGAATTGTTCTAAGGCAAGAGAAGAAAATGTACGTTCTTGATGAACCCATTCCACCTCCACCTGCTGCCAATGCTTCAAGGGCAGATAAGGATGCTCACAAGAAACATACTTATCACTACAACAAAAATGGGTTTTCACACATTTTTTTAAAGGTTGTTAAAGACCTTTGACAACGTTTTTGAAAACGTTGTGTCATCCACCGTTGTCTTATGCCCCAATCTAAGACACGTTTTTTTAATGTTGTAAAAATGTTTTTGACAACGTTTTTTAAATGTTGTAAAAAGGTTTTTGACAACGTTTTTTAAATGTTGTAAAAAAGTTTTTAACAACATTTAAAAAACGTTGTCTTATAAAATTACAACATTTTAAAGAAACGTGGTAGAAAGGTACTACAACGTTTTATAAAAATGTTGTCTATTTTACAACGTTTTTTTGATAAACGTTGTGAAAAGTAATATTTTTTTTAAAAAAAAAATACCGATTTTCCAAAATTCACCCACCACACCTGCTTCAAAATCTCAATTTACTATTTACTCTACAAATCAATTCCAAATCCAATTTTTACAAAAACAAAATGTAAAATAGAATATCACAAAAATAGATGTCCTAAACTGTTAATCAAATCAAATCTAATACATGTAATATTTTTTTACAACTCAGTAATACAGGTAATATTTTTTACTAAATCCACTTTTTTTCTCCGAGCACCTTTAGCGGCGTGCATCCGTCATCTGTTCAACAAGTGGACAATAGAAGCAATATGTTGGCCAAATATTTTGACTGGATTGAAGCTAATATGATGAGCTCCAAATAATAAAAACTTATGAAATACAAATCATTCCAAGAAAAGGAAAAAATCACTGCAAAGGAAATCGGGACAGTTTTCCAGGAAAAAAAAACTCACTAAAGACCAGTAAATTTAAGCCTTTTATGTAGAAAAGGAAAAGGAAAAACATTACCTGCATGTGTGCCGACTCTTCAGGCTCATTGCTTGCTATCTCCTCTGATGTTAGTCAAGCCTGAAATTAGGTTTAAAAGATAGAATTACTTGCAACAAATTGGCAAGTCCATATTAATAATCTGTTTCTAATATGATGGCATGATAACGCATTCACCTACAAATAGAAGAGGAAAAACACAGAGGGAATGCACACATACTGATATACATAACCAAACAGATGCATATCAAAGTAAGAACTTTATTGAGACTCATCAACCATCAATACAAGTTGGGATTTGACAAGACATGAACTAGCTTTCCCATTTTTTCTTTTTCCTTCCCATTTGAATCCATGTAAATTAGAATAAACAAAATGTTGCCCATAATGTTCGGAATGCATCCCAAAAGTTAAGATTCTCGATCCATGAGACCAGTTTCACGCCAAGGTGTTGCATTACATAGATATTGATGCTTCATACATCTAGCCTAGTTGCTCATATATTTTTCCTTATCATCAATATTGTAAGAAAAGTCAGAGGGGCATGGATCTAACTTAAAAATATTAGTGGTATATTATACTTATAGTTACTTTGAACTAGCGTTAAACTGCAAAAAAGCTGAAATAGCGAGATGGGCAAATAGGCTGAAGCCCAAACATCCAATAAAGCTTGCAGATAGTACAAAAACAAGATATGTCACGGGGTACACGATCATTGAATTTTTGGAAACATCAGTTCAAACATAATTCCGACAAATGATATCAAATAGGAGAGGCATGGATGAGTATGATAAATCATAATTGCACGATCTTTTTGCTTGTGCACTGGGGTAGGGAATGTTGGGGGCAATTTATGAACCCTTGAATGTTCCACATGAACCCTTGAATGTTCTACAGTCCGTGAACAAAGATATTAAATTATATGTAAATTGTGCTAGAAAGTACTCCCCTGTTATGTACATTCATTTTGGGAATGGAATGAGTGTTAGGATACTAAGCTCACCAGATACCAAGGGTAGAAGAGGAATGTATTAAATTACTCCCTTCGTCCCTAAAAGATTGTCCTGTTGTACATTTTGCAATTATTAAGGAAGAGCTTCACCTTCTTGTACTTTAGTAGATTTGCACTAACATTCATGCCTAAGTTTAGAAATGGGACATACTTTTTGGGACAAGTCAAAATGGCAAATGGAACAGTCTTTCAGGGACAGAGGGAGTATATGTTAAATGTGCTAGAAAGTACTCCCCCGTACCAAAATGAATGTACATAATAGACATTCATTTTGGGACGGAGTGAGTATTTATTAGGATACTAAGCTCAACAGATACAAAGGGTAGAAGAGGAATATTGAAAGATTCGGTGGAAAAGAGTTGAGATGAAATGTGATTACCTGAACCCATTGGAAGTAACTAACCCCTCCCGAGTTGGCATAAATATCAGGAAGGATTACCACACCTTTCTTTGTCAAGATCTGAAGACAAACGCATATGATATTCAACTTAATCCTCCCTCCGTCCCATAATAAATGTCGTATTTGACTTGTCAGCATTTTTAAGAATTGTGTTTTACTTATTTAGAAACGCGACATTTATTTTGGGACCGACTAAAAAGAGTGGGACATTGATTATGGGACGGAGGGAGTATATTTTACTAATGGGGTAAGACTCTGGGCAAGAACTAACCTCATCCGCTTCAGGGTCGGTGGGATGGTTGGCAGCCTCGATAATGAACTTGGCCTTGATTTCATTTGCATTTTCCCTTCACATGGATGATCCAAGAAATGTCAAAACAGAACACATAATAGAAATATCACAGCTTGATTATTGAATTAATGAATTAAGCAGAAAGTGTTTTGAAATAGAAGTTTTTTGGAAAGAACCTATTGATCACACCGCCAAGGGCTGCTGGAATGCTTCAACCAAAATAGAGTCGGGCTCAATAGGATCTGATCCGCTGAAACCTTTCACTCCACGATGCTCTTTGACATGGTTCAGAAGGCTCGGAATGTCTAGTCCTTTAGAGTTCTTAATAGCTCCAGTTATGTCGCTCACTGCAACCACCTTTCCACCCTTTTCATGAATGACCTGAGCAGCCCAAGAACCCACGTTGCCGAATCCCTGAGATAATAAGAACAAGACCCCAATTAGAAGACCGATTATACTCCCTACGTCCCAGAATGTATGTCCAAAAAAAATTCAAATTTTCTCTTGATCAAGAACAATTTAAAATGTTTTTGGACATTCATGTTGGGACAGAGGTAGTATTTTATGATTCCTTTCAAACATCAATTTTTATAGGCATGATCAAACTGACAAAGAAAAGTCAAATTAACTTCTTTTTTTGGTTGGGGGGGTGTATTAATAAAGAAAGATGCACCTGCACAACAAAGTGTTGACCAGCGATGCTCCTTCCATGCTCATTAAGAAGGGCCTCTGTTGCAAACATAACTCCCCGTCCTGTAGCTGCATCTCTTCCTAGTGATCCTCCAAGATCCTGATCCAAAAAATTCAAGCCTCTCATAACATATAACAATGAGAAAAAAAGACGAATAAATCATTGTGTTCTAACAAAAAGTTATGTCTTTTCGGCTATTTCAACGTGGACATAGAATTCATGATTTTAAACCCGTCATAAGAGAAAGCTTAGCTGGTTAGACTGAATAAACCTACAATAGGTTTTCCTGTCACAACAGCTGGTGAATAGCCATAAAATTTGGAGTATTCATCTAGTATCCAAGCCATTGTCTGTTTAAACACAATAATAATTCATTTAGTTCAGTTTCAATTAGGCCTTTATAGAATACTCCCTCCGTCCCAATTTTTTGGACATTCATTTTGGGACAGAAGGAGACATCACAATTGCATATAGATCTTAACAGACCTGTGGATTAGTTCCCATATCTGGGGCTGGAACATCTGTGTGTACACCAATCAGATCATGTATTTTCTGAGTAAAAACTCTAGTAAGTCGTTCAAGCTCAGAAATGCTTAATTCCCCTGGATTACATCCTATCCCTCCTTTAGCTCCTCCATAAGGTATATTGGCCACTGCCGTCTTCCATGTCATCAATTTGTGCTAAAGCATTCACCTCATCCGGGTCAACCTATGAATTATTTAAGAAAACATTAGAACGAAAAGAATGAAGAGCAAAATCATGAGTTTGAAGTGCTAATCGAGTTAAGAAGTCTGAATAACCTCTGGATGGTATCTGATCCCGCCTTTCATGGGCCCACGTGCATTGTCATGCTGAACTCTGAATCCAACAAAAGACGCCAATGTCCCATAATGAGCTGAAGACATACATGACACAAGGTTTCAAGAATGTGAAGGAGATGTATAGAAAGTTATGTATACCATGTATGAACGTGAAATATCATCCATAGCTGAAATTCAAGAACAATTACAAGAATCAACTGCAAAGTCAAGATTTAAAAAGAAAATTATATTAAAAAGTAATAAACCATCACGAACCTGAATTGGAGACGGTTATACACATACTCCTGCAATAACATCAAAAAATTGGTTTAGAATGTGTTACAGCTCCAAATTTGACATTTTTTACAACTCCAAATTTTGATCGATTTGAAAGTGTAACCTTAATTGATTATTTAAAAGAACTTTACCCCTAATCAAGATGTGATTAGAGGCCAAGGTGCTTTCTATTGACAATCTAGCATTTAAGAGATTCAAGTATCGATACTTTACTTTTGGAAGTGCTACAACAAAATTGACAATCTGTAATACAACATGAAAATTACAACTTACCACGCAACATTATCCCAGTGAAGGAAAGCACCTTGGCCTCTAGCATTTGGGAACTTGCAAACAGGCCCCGAAACTTGGTAAACAAAAGATAAGAGTATTAACTTTCCAATTTAAAACAATAGAGCTGCAAAAGCATACCAGTGTTTCAACATGAAAGGAGTGTCTCTCACAGAGTTAACAAATGCAAGACTTACCTTCATAGCCCTCAAAAACTGGATCTTCTGACAGCAAAAGTGGTGTGTCTAGGTCAATAAATCTGCATAAAATTCAATATATGACATTGATTACTACATGAGAAGATTTAAATTATTTAGTAGAAAATGGATTAATGGATGCTCAAACAAGAATAGTCAACAATTTAATCTTTATATGGAATTTATTTCAAAATGAAAAGGTTAAAGGAAGTAAATGAAGACGTACTTGGTAGATCCATCCCCAATGAGTGGCAGAAAGTTCCACTTTTTTTGCGAACTGTGGAACTTTGTGAGAGAAAACATCAAATGCATCAAAGTTCCCCTAACTAACATCAATTTCAGTTAAAATCATGAACACAAACGCGAGATCAAAATTAAATAGATAACAATTTCGAGTGAAATCAAAGGAAAGCAAAACCTTGGGTTTGAGATCCGACTCAAAATTGAACTTCTAATCGCGGTAATAAGGAAACGAAGGAGAAGAGCTTTGAGCGAGAGAAGAACAGTCGGTCCGGGATACGGTTGTAGGGAGAGGAGAGGCATCCATGCCGGGAAACTTGTGAGATTCCTCCGGTGACCAACGAGAGATTGGATCGTCAACGCCGCCGCCTCGCCATTGGAGGACGAAGGCGAAAGATGCTAGAGTGTGAGGAAGGAGAGTGAGGAGGAGAAGTAGCTTCGAGGCGAAGGAATAGTGGGTGGTTGGCTCGGCAAAGGCGATTTGGGGAAAAAAGATCCAATTGAATTTTTTGGGGGACGGTGTGCGGGAAAAATGCCCGCTTTCTTCTGTTTTTATTTATTTTTTCATTTTCTTTTTTATAGATTTTTTTGTCTTTATTAATTTGAGGACGTTTTACAACGTTTATAAAAAAACGTTGTAGTCTGCGCAACGTTTTTTTTTTATAAACATTGTAAAAAGTCCTTTCTTATTTTCTTTTTCTTTTTTCTTATTTTTTCCTTTTTTTTTCTTTATTAATTTGAAAACAATGTGAAGTTCGCAACGTTTATAACAAAACGTTGTAAAAAGTAGAAGTTTTCACAACGTTTTTTTAAAAAACGTGGTAAAAAGTCGGAGGTTTCACAACGTTTAAAACAAAACGTTGTCGTCTACGCAACTTTTTTTAAAAACGTTGTAAAAGGTCCATTAACACAACGTTTTTTATATTAACGTTGTTATAATGAATATTTTACAACATTTTCTCTAAAAATGTTGTCAAACCCAGTAATTGACAACGTTTATTTAAAAACGTTGTCAAAACTCATTTTTCTTGTAGTGCGATGATTCTAATGATGTGACATGCCTTGTGCTTGCCACCATGTGTAAGGCTCTTCAGAAGGATCTTGGACACATGGAAGTTACTATTAATCTAGTCGAGCGCTTAAAGGAAATGTTTCAAGTGCAAGCTAGACAAGAGAGGTATGATGTGGTAAAGGTCATAAAAGGCTAATTTTTTCGGAATTTTAGACCAAGCTTATAAACTTTGATTTTCGGCTAAGCCAGTACTAACTCTTCGATATATCTCTTGCTGGAAGTATCCTTGATCCCATTGATAACGAGTAGGTCCAAATAATTCAGTGGGGGTAGTTGCTGAACCATACCACATAGTTCCGGCAACAAAAGCTGCAAAAAAGACAGCCGCGATACTACTGGAAAGCACATTTTCAATATTGCCCATACGCAATCCTTTGTATAGGCGTTGGGGTGGTCAGACACTAACACTAAGATGGAATAGGCCTGCTAATATGCCCAATATTCCAGCCGCAATATGATGAGAGGCTATTCCTCCCGAAACAAAAGGATCAAAACCTTCCACGCCCCAGGCGGATTTACATATTCTACTTTTCCAGTTAGTCCATAAGGATCGTACACCCATATTACAGGACCATACAAGCCTGTTACATGAAATGCACCAAAACCAAAGCAAGCCACCCCCGCCAGAAATAAATGGATTCCAAAAATCTTGGGCAAATCCAAAGAAGGTTTTTCTGTCCATTCATCAATAAATATTTCGAGATCCCAATACACCCAATGCCAGATAGCTGCTAAAAAGCACACGCCAGAAAATACAATATGCGCTCCGGCCACACCTTCATAACTCCAAATACCCGGATATGTTATAGTCCCTCCTGTAATACCCCAACCACCCCATGAATTGATTATTCCTAAACAAGTCATGAAGTGTATAACGAACATACCCTATCTCCACATTGGATCAAGAACGGGGTCAGAAGGATAAAAAACTGCTAATTCATATAGAGCCACCGAACCGGCCCAACCAGCAACCAGAGTTGTATGCATTATATGAACAGCAAGCAACCGGCCGGGATCATTCAATATGATACTATGAACACGATACCAAGGCAAACTCATGAAAATACCCCTTTTTCAAATAAAAAAGACACTACGCAACTTTATTGCATTGGAAAAAACTATACTTTGACTATGTTATGTCCCCCTCCCTTCAGGGATTCGTTCAGAGCAAGGGTTATTATTCATCTTTGTTTTCTTCTATTGGGAATAATGGAACAATTCTGTTGGTAGGAAAAAGGATAAGCAGATTTATTCTATACTCAATAAGTAAGAACAATATTCGAAAAACTAGAAAACCCTTCTTACGTTTTCACATCAAAGATCAAATAGAATTTAGTCATATTTTGTCTTTCATTTTATGGTGAATCTAGTCGTATTTTATCTTTCTTTTTATGATAGTTCAGTTTAGAAATTAAGTCCTAATATATGGAGGGAATTCTATGCCGAATCAAAGAAAGGCATTCGAGGAGTTTGATTCTGAGGACTACAAGGCCTATGAAAAATGGCCGTTAATATGGGTGTTGGAACTAAAATTAGCTAAAAAAGGAGAATTGAAGCCGGAGGATATCCCAGAAGCCTATGAACAATGTAAGGGGCTCATTCATCAGGATCTTGAGTTCGTCGCAAAAAAACAATGTCTTTATGGAATCCGGGGGAACATATAGTGGATCCTTCAAGATGCTGCCTCACGCAGCTTGAAGATGTTGTCCGTAGATTAGCAGCGAGACGCTATTGAGCTGGTCCACAAGATGAAGCCATATGTATTCTTGCTGATCTACTGGCGAGGATAAGCGTCTTCAAGTTCGCGCTAAATGGAGAACCATTTTAACAGTGAGACGTCAATGCGTGGAAATTAAGTCTGGCGATGTATCTACCTTTGCCGGATTGTTCCGGGAACTAAAAGGGGAAATGACAAATAGGAAGAATTTGATGCAGTTCGAGAAGCATTTAATTCTGGGATTCTTAGCTTAATATTACTTTAGACTTTTAGTTAGCTATTTCAGTATTTGAGAATTTTAAGAGTTCATTTCATGTATGGCTTTAGATATTTTGGATTTTGGATACATTGTAATAAATGATTACTCCAGATTTATGAATTTAATGGTTTAGAATTGTGAAATGGTGATGTATCCAGACTTTTGGTCTGTAAATTTGGGACTCGAAGTTTGGGTCGCTGTGATGTACCCGATTTTTTTTTGAAAATCAAACGGAGTCGCCACGCCATTTTAATTTTGAGGGCCAAAACTTTGAAAAAAGCCCGAGATCAAGATATTCGAGTTCGTAGGTCACGTTACGCGCCGGGAAGGACGTTAGTGTGCACCCGGAACGCCTCGTAAAAACGAGTCTTCCAAACATTCAAAATCCTTTGTTGTGTGTGTGTGTGTGTGTTTTGGCCAAAATAAGTTGAAACTGAGGTAAGTAAAAATTGGGAACTCTTTTTAAGGCTTTAAACTGATCCCATGATTTTTTGGGTGATTTTTGGGTTGAGATTTGGAACTCAAAAGATTTTTGGAAGTTGAAAACCATTTCTGCCAGAATGAAAAAAGCAGTTGACCCTTGACTTTGAAATGGACTTTAGGGCTTGAAAACTCCAGAATCTGGGAAAAGTCCGGGAATGAAAAATGTTCAAAACACCTTATATAAGGTTTCTGTAAAATAACATTTCATTTTGGAGATGATTTGAGGGGTCAAAACCTTCTGGAAATCTCAGATCTGAAATCTGGATTTCCAGAGACTGATGAACTGACCTTTAAAAGAAAATTTGAAAAAAGGAGTTTTACTCACACAAAAAATAAAATAAAAATATGTATGGAAATATATGGATGTTGGCTACAAAAAGTATTTTGTAGTCAACACCAGATTCCAAGTTTATCTATGTCCAAAAAATTAGACCATGGACTGAGGTCTGAGAAAATTGCTACTGGACAGCAACTTCTCAAGAAAGAAAATATGATTTTAAAGGGGGTTTTGCATCCATGCTTGTCCCCATTTCCCTAGGTTTTGATTAGTGATCACTTGACATTTTAGTGGTGAATCAACTATATCAAACCATCCTTGGGGTACATTAGGACTAAGCACTTCATTTGCTTGGGAAGGGGAATTTTATCCTTTGAAAATGAGATTTGATGTATGAAAATGATTTTTAGGGTTTTGGAAATGTGTTTTCTTTGCAAGAAAGTAAGAACACTTTGAAAGTAATGTAGATCCTTGTAGAAGATCATCCATGGAGATGAACTTCCATGGTGATCTTCTTGGATCTAAAGCAAGAAGATGAATAAACTACATTTTGTAGCTTGAAAATGCATGCATGGATGAATTTTAGGGTAAGGATAGGGAGGTTATACCTATCTTCCTTGTGTTTTGTGTTTGAAGGCTTGAATGTGAGAGTGTTTAAGGCTTGAATATGAGAGTGTTTGAGGGTGTTTAGGGTTGATGATTTGAGTTGGTTAAAGAGGAAACAAGTAGATAACAATGAAGTCCTCTATGTTTTCTCTCTAATCCTCCTCCTATAGGGTGATTTGAGCTTGGATTGGTGTATGTATGAGAGTATGTATGAGAGTGATTTGAAGTGTTTGTGAGTGAGTGAGATTTGGGAAAGATTGGAGAGAAAATGGTGGCAATCTAAGGATTCCCACTGTTTTCTATCTATATTTCCCCAGAGTTTCGTTGCTGTGATCAAATTGTGTTGTGTAAACTGAGAGAGGAGGGTTCAATTTATAGCCCTCTGAAATTGACAAACATGTCCGCGCGGATATGATTGACAGCGTGCACTGTTCATTAATTACAGCTTCGGGCTTTGGACAGGAAGAATAAAATTCAAAAATCCGGCGGTTTATGTTTTTCAACTTGCCCAATTCGGATTTTTCTTATTTCTTTTGCTTTTTGAGATTCTTTTCTTGGTTTAACTTTAAATGGCAATGCCCATTTTACCCTTACTTTGTTAGAAAAGTTAGGAATGTTAGGAATGTTAGTAATGTTATAACTTTCATTAATTTTCTAACGAAAATGCTAACAAGCTCAAATTGGAGCACTTACAGTAGCCCCTCGGCGACGGCGCTTTCGAAGGAAGCGGGGTCGTCGATAAGAGTAAGGCTCCATATTTTGGCGGGGATGATCAAGTGATCGAGTGGTCGAACCTATTTAATAGGCTACCTACGTATCCTTGAGAGGAATCAAGCCAGCCGTAGTTCGGGTCTTTCGACTATCTTTAGTTGTCGACCCTGGAGTGACTGTTTCAGGATGTCAACCTGGCGAGCGAGTTCTACAGTCGATTGCTGAAAGAAACTCTGCTGGGGATAAGAAATGACCCTCTTCGGTCTGATGGCTAGGGTTGTATATCCGCTCTGTTGGGATAGGAATGACCATTTTGGTCTCGGTGGTAGAACCTAATGATAGGCTACCTACGTATCCTTAAGAGGAATCAAGCCAGTCGTAGTTCGGGTCTTTCGACTATCTTTAGTCGTCGACCCTACTGTTTTAGGAAAGTCATCCTAAGATTTGACTATTTTTGGGAAGTCACCCTATGGTTTGACTATTTTTGGGAAGTCGCCCTATGGTTTGACTGTTTTTTGGGAAGTCACCCTAAGATCTGACTATTTTTGGGAAGTCACCTTAAGATCTGACTATTTTTGGGAAGTCACCCTAAGGTTTTGACTGTTTTTGGGATGTCGCCCTATGGTTTGACTATTTTTGGGAAGTCGCCCTATTACTTGACTATTTTTGGGAAGTCGCCCTACGGTTTTGACTATTTTTGGGAAGTCGCCCTATGGTTTGACTATTTTTGGGAAGTCGCCCTATTACTTGACCATTTTGGGGAAGTCGCCCTACGGTTTGACTATTTTTGGGAAGTCGCCCTATGACTTGACTATTTTGGGGAAGTCGCCCTACGGTTTGACTATTTTTGGGAAGTCGCCCTATGACTTGACTATTTTGGGGAAGTCGCCCTACGGTTTGACTATTTTTGGGAAGTCGCCCTATGACTTGACTATTTTGGGGAAGTCGCCCTACGGTTTTGACTATTTTTGGGAAGTTGCCCTACGGTTTGACTATTTTTGGGAAGTCGCCCCATGGTTTGACTATTTTTTTGGGAAGTCGCCCTATGGTTTGACTATTTTTGGAAGTCGCCCTATGACTTGACTATTTTGGGAAGTCGCCACATGGTTTTGATTTTGGTTTGTCGAATTAGGGGATGATTGCTTTCCTCGTGTTGTGTGTGATAGCGTCTTAGGTGCCACGAACCTTGATGATGGCGTCTCAGGTGCCTTGAACCTTGATGATGGCGTCTTATGTGCCTCGAACCTTGATGATGGCGTCTTAGGTGCCTCGAACCTCGATGATGGCGTTTTAGGTGCCTCGAACCTCGATGATGGCGTTTTAGGTGCCTCGAACCTCGATGATGGCGTCTTAGGTGCCTCGAACCTCGATGATGGCGTTTTAGGTGCCTCGAACCTTGATTTGAAATGATTTCCTTTGATGGTTTAGGATGGATGGTCCTCTAGTGGACTTCATTTGAAGGGATCGGTTTTACGTCTGCTGCCGAAGGAGAGGATGACCGTGCTGGTCGAGTGGCTGGACCTAATGATAGGCTACCTACGTATCCTTAAGAGGGAATCAAGCCGGTCGTAGTTCGAAAATAGCTGGGGATGGTCTTTGATGGTTTGACAGTATTTGAGGTTTGACTGTTTTTTGGGAATTTGCCCTAAGATTTGATGATAATGTTCTTTTAGAAAAGTAGTTGATTAAGATATGCTTTCATACCTGTGCTGTGCTTACCTGTAGCTGAGGCTACGGCTGATGTTGATGAAGAGTTGTTAGGTTGCCGTTCGTGGGACGGTTTATGCTGACGATTTGCTGTCTTTGGAGGCATTTTGACCTGAAGGAGGAGTTTGGTTGAGTACGCATCTTCTTTGGTGATCATCAAACTTGTAGAGGTTTTTGAGCTTGTCTTCACATTGGGCCTTCTTGCTTTTGAGAACTTGGTGTCTCTAACCGCATTGTATTTGAGAACTTGGCGTCCCTGACCGATTTGTATTTTGAGAACTTGGCGTCTCTGACCGATTTGTATTGGAGAACTTGGCGTCTCTGACCGTACTGTATTTGAGACCTTGGTATCTTTGACCGATTTGCATTTTGAGAACTTGGCGTCTCCGACCGATTTGTATTGGAGAACTTGGCATCCTTGACCTGATTGTATTGGAGAGCTTGGCGTCTCTGACCGGATTGTATTGGAGAACTTGGCGTCTCTGACCGAATTGTATTGGAGAACTTGGCGTCCCTGACCGAATTGTATTGGAGAACTTGGCGTCCTTGACCTGATTGTATTGGAGAGCTTGGCGTCTCTGACCGGATTGTATTGGAGAATTTGGCGTCTCTGACCGAATTGTATTGGAGAACTTGGCGTCCCTGACCGAATTGTATTGAAGAGCTTGGCGTCCCTGGCCGATTGTAGTAGACCTTTGGAGGCGGTCTTCATATGTTTGTGGATGTTGGGGGCTTGTTTTCATCCATTTGAGGTCGTCTTTGAGTGAAGATCATCCTTGTCGAAAAGGGGATTACGTTTGAATTCCTGCATTTGTTAGTGAAGAGGAAGATGCATATATGGCATTCATGATGGCGGATGCATGCATAGAACCAAAAATGATTATGAGATGATGCGTTTATTTGCTTTCGAAGATGCGCTTGGCTAAGCTTTTGGCGAAATTACGATTTATGATTTTCAATCACTTAGGATTTTTCCTATTGATTCAAGTTTTGTGCATGCTACATGAGCCACAGGGAGATTTTGTGGGGATGCATGGCGATGAGAGGGGATGTATGTGTTGTTGGTGTTTGGGACAAGCTTTGGTGGTGGGGTGATATCCTTTAGTCGCGGACTGAATTGCATGTTATTGATGAGGTCAATTTTGATCTTTGAATGAAGTTGGATTTGAACCCGGGTCTCGATTGAAATTTCTTTTCGGTCTCGGACATTTGAAGGCGCGGCGGGCTCTAGAATCAAAGCATGTTGACATGAATGAACCCTCTTTTGCTTGGGTTAGTTGTGATTTGTGAAATGCGATATGAGGAGATTCCCAATTCTCAACTTTTGATGATGCAGGGAGTTGCCATATGCCAAGTTCTAAAGCTGAAACTCCAAGACAGTTGTTGAGGTGACCAGACCTTTCTTCTGAAGATAGTGTAAGTGCTCCAATTTGAGCTTGTTAGAATTTTCGTTATAAAATTAACGAAAGTTATAACATTTCTAACAATTCCTAACTATCCTAACATTTCTAACAAAGGGAGGGTAGAATGGGCATTGCCAAATGAAGTTAAACCAAGAAAAGCATCTTAAAAAGCAAAACAAAAGAATAAAACCATAAATAGAAAATTTGGAAACACAAAAAGCTGGTACATTGCTAATTTGGTTTTTGAATTTTTATTCTTCTGTCTAAAGTTTGGGCTGTAATTAATGAACAGTGCACGCCCTACGGCCTTGTCCGCGCGGATACCTTTGCATTTTCGGGAGGGCTATAAATTGAGCCCTCCGAGTCACAAAAATAGAGAGGAAGAACCACGATAGCAACGAAGTTACGGCGAAATATAGAGAGAAAACGGTGAGAATTCTCAAGAATTGTCACCTTTTTCTTTCCAATCTTTCCCAACTCATACTCATCCACTCACTCTCATATTAAAGCCCTAAACACTCATACACTCAAGCCAAACACTCAAGAACACGAGGAAGATTGGTAAACCCTCTTCTTCCTAACCTAAATCTCATCCATGCATGCATCTTCAAACTACAAAATGTAGTTCTTTCATCTTCTTTCTCTAGATCTAAGAAGATCACCATGGAAGACCATCTCCATGGATGATCTTCTACAAAGATCAACATTATTTTCAAAGCTTTTCTTTCTTACTTGCAAAAATGCACTTTCAAAACCCTAAAAAACCATTTTCAAGCACTAAATTATGATTTCAAAGGGTAAAATCCCCTCCCCAAGCAAATGAAATGCTTAGTCCTAATGTACCCCAAGGATGGTTTGGTATAGTTGATTCACCACTAAAATGTCTAGTGATCACTAACCAAAACCTAGGGAAATGGGGACAAGCATGGATGCAAAACCCCCCTTAAAATCATATTTTCTTTCTTGAGAAGTTGCTGTCCAGTAGCAATTTTCTCAGACCTCAGTCCATGGTCTTAATTTTTGGACACAGATGAACTTGGAATTTGGTGTTGACTACAAAACACTTTTGTAGCCAACATCCAGAGCTTTCAGACATATTTTTACCTTATTTTTTGGGTGAGTAAAACTCCTCTTTTCAATTTTTCTTTCAGAGGCTAGTTCATCAGCTTCTGGGAATCCAGATCCCATATCTGAGGTTTCCAGAAGGTTTTGACCCCTCAAATCTTCTCCAAAATGGAAATTTATTTCACACAAAGTTTATTCAAGGAGTCTAGAGAAACTTTCATTCTCTGAGTTCATCCAGATTATGAAGTTTTAGGACCCTTGAATCCATTTCAAAATCAGGTGTCTGCTGCCATTTTCTTCTGGCAGAAGTGACTTCTCAACTTCAAAAGGTTTTTTGAGTACCAAATCTCAAACCAAAAATTCTCCAAAAAATCATGGGATCAGTTTAAAGTCTTAAAAAGACATCCCAATTTTTACTTTTTCCAGTTTCAACTTATTTTGGCCAAAACACACACACACACCCACACATAAATGATTTTCAGCTTGGAAGACTCGTTTTTACGAGGCGCGTCGGGTGCACACTAACGTCCTTCCCGACGCGTAACATGACCTCCGAACCTAAATCTCTGATCTCGGGCTTTTTTCAAAGTTTTGCCCTTCAAAATTAAAATGGCGTGGCGACTCCGTTTTTTCCGGTTTTATTTGGTTTTTCAAAGAAACGCGAAAATCGAATTTTTCCCGCGAAAAAGGCAACACATCGTTACAGATAGGTGTGACTTGATAAAGCCTCATTCCATGGAAAAGACATGGCGAAAACCACGGAATCTTTCTCTGAATGATTTGATGAAGCCCCAGGTTTGACAAAGCGTCACTACAGAGGTCCAGTTAAAGGTTTGACTGACATACTGATGAAGTACCGAGCCAATCGATCAACGTGAGAGCCTTCAAGGTGAAGTTGTCATGGAGGGAGAAACCCATCTTTGATACCGACTATGAAACTAGAATCCTCTCTTCGAAGAGCGTCTTCCATATGGGAACTGTTAGCCATAGTGGCACTTGGCTTGTTCGTGGCTTTAATCATATTCACCCTACCTTTTTTTAGGGAATGGATTGTTGACTGTATTGGGTCCTTGGGGTTCCCTTTTCGATCAGTTCTCACACTCCCCTTTTTCAGGAGTCGTGTTGGAGGTGGAAGAAACCCGGTATCCGTAAGCAGGTGCGACAACTTGCTGCTGATTGTAAGCCCTCTCAAATTTAGCCCCGGAATTGATCATTGCCCGTAAATCCGGATAGGGAAATTGCTAAGTGAGGCCCTCGAGATGTGGTTTTCGGGTGTGGCGAAAGATGTCTAGTTGTTCCTCTTGAGAAGGAGGAGTTGCCATCTTGCTTGTAAAAGTCCACGATGTTCTCGTCGGGGCCTTTGCATTGTGTACGAGGTCAAATCTATACGCTTCCCGCTCCAAGTTAGCTAATGTCCGGTCCCATGTAGCCACGGCCTCGGATTTTAAGCGGAAGAACCATTTTAGAGCCTTGGACTTCAAAGAGAGGCGAAATAGTCGGCCAAGCGCTGATTGGCGCCCCTTTTGACCTTCATTGCCAAGGTATACGTGTCCGAGATGGGTTTTCGGGCATGCGGTGCCATCAAAGAGATCCAAATTAGGCATCACGAATTTGTGGGGAACAAAAGGAGTCCGGGTTCGTTGGTCGGAAAGCGGACTTCTTAGCGATCAATTCGGCAATCTGTGCTTTCATTTCCTTGTGTCGTTCCACGAACCAAGCCAAATGAGGGTCTTGTGGTGGAACCATGGCATTCCAAACCGGCGGCGAGCTGAGAGGAGCTACCACTAGCGCGAGGCGAGGTGGAGAGGGAACGGCCGTCTGGGGCATAGGTGAAATCACTGTCCTTGGCCCGAATCACCCAGGGAGCTGAGTAGGACCACAGGGCAAAGGGATAGAACCTTGCGGCTTGTTGTTGATTTTTAACCGGCAAAGAGGGCAAAGGCGGTCTCGATGTATTTGGGTAACTCGAATTTCCGGAGTGAGGCCCATAAGTAGGCTTAAGTGCGGGAGCTCTTTGTCCACTGATTGTTGAATTGCATAGTTTGCGAAGGTGCATGACCGGGGAGTGCTGCGGTCTGGTGATTTCGATGGCCCAGGATGGAGGCTTGGTAACCCATCTGAAGCTTGAGTGAGAATGGATTTGTGAAAATTTGTGTGAGGAGCGGGCGAGCTAGCATCATTACGAGGAAGGGCTTACGTGCGTTGCACTGGACCGGGCGTGGAAGCATTCTAAGCATTCTTTGTGAAGGCCACGATAGATTGGTTCCAAGGCGAGGTGGGATTCCAATCTGCTTTGTGGCATTAAGTATCCCAAACCATGAGGAGACATTAAAATCTTGATTTTGCCCATTGAGCTGTGGCCCGATCGGTCACGTTAGGCTGCGTGGGTCGGTGATACGTATTTGGGGTTTCTTTGTCCCGTTGAGGACGGTCATGAAGGGATCTTATGAGGCTTGTGCGGTCTTAGGGGATTGGATATCTTGAAGCTGGGTTCTTTGTCGAGGCATTTCAAGCTGATGTGGCGAGAAGCTCTGAGGTCGATACTGCAAGCTGTGAGGCATACCAAAGCTGGCTGTGACATACCAAGGCGACCCGGCGCTTTGAGGCATACCATGCGGCCCAAATCGGATTTGAAGTCAATTTGTTTCTCCAAGCAGTTGTCCCCGGTATGACTGTGAATGTATATCAAGCCCAGAAATTTGAAAGGATGGCTGATTCGCGAGTTGAGAAGAGTGTGAGGAAGGTGGTGGTAGTCTGTCTAGCCAAGATAGGGATGGGGATCCTTTTCCTCTTCTACCGTGAAAGTTCCATCGGGGTTGAGCGTGAAAGTTCCATCGGGGTTGAGGGCAATCGTCAAACCAAAATTCCTGACATCTTCCAAGGACGAACATCGAAACCTCATTCGATTGGCCTGAGGAGTTTTATGGACTCGGGTTCCAATATTAGTCATAGGAATATGATGAATTTACGGGTCTTGGTTAAAATTCCGTCCTCGTCCTTGGACATCAAGAAGCGCACTTGACTAGCCCGTGACCAACATGGCGATCAAATCTCATCTTGCTTGGTGGAGCCTTGGTGCGAAGAGATGTATTTGCGAAGTCTTGATTTGGAAGAAGTAACTTGGCAAAGCCTCGATCTCATGATTGTGAATCGACACAATTAGAGAGGCTTCAACTTTGGTAGGCAACTTGTGGGCCCGATGCGAACAAAAGACCTAACCCATCTTGTAGCGAGTGAAGAACAGCGTTCTTGAATTATCATGTAGCAAAAGAGGCAACCCATCCTTCCATATTTACTTTATTATTTTCTTTATTCAATTAGTCAGCAGGAAGAAAATGTAAAAGCAAGACAATTTTAGGAATGTATACTGCGGGGGCATATATTTTTTCGAAAGCGGGGATGAATCCCGATTTGTATTATTTGATGGCCTCATTTGACGAAGGCACGGCGAAGAACTCGCTTTGGGTTTGACTCTTTTGAGAGAGCATAAGTTTAGAAAGGTTTGTAAAAGTGTATGGAAGCCCTGGCGACGAGAAAATTAGTGTTTAGCTCTATTTTTCCTATAATGTAGAAAAAGAAGACTTGTCGAGACATACGAAAATATGTTTTATTCAAAATGATCACAAGATTGCTTAAAACCCTTTATTAATGTTCGGGTTATTCAACCCCTAATCTCGATATGAACAAACATTTTGATTAATCATGAGGGAGAAAGTCAAGCGATACCAAGAGTCGAAGTTGGCGAATGGTGAAGAGGGATCGTGTATAGGAGAGGCTATTGGTGAGGCCGGATTTTACGGGATTTGAATGTGTTTATGGCCAGGACCATTACGGTTGCCTACATTCCCCTCATTGTGAGGAGCTCAGTCGCCGTAGTTCGGGTCGAGAGCTGTGTTTGGCTTTAGAAAAGGGGTATGAACATTTGTGGTACTTTTGGTGAAAAGGCTCGGATAGGAAGTTTGGATGATAAGGTGCGGGCCTTGAGGTGATTCCTTGACAAGTCATTTTGAGCGATTCCGTTGCTTCTTGATCGTCGTCCTTCATCGGGAGAGAAAGATTTTGGATGCGGCTTAAGGGCTTATGATATGTTTTTGCCGTTGCTTTAACCGCTTGCTCCCTTGTTGTCGACAACTTCCGTTCTTCGGGCTTTAATTTTGCCCGTATGTCGACCCTTCGATCGGCGGTGCTAGGTCCTTGGCCTCATTTTTTTTGAAGCTTTTGTTTTTTTGAAGCTTTTTTTTTTTTGAAGCTTTTGTTTTTTTTTGAAGCTTTTTGTTTTTTTGAAGCTTTTGTTTTTTTGAAGCTTTTGTTTTTTTGAAGCTTTTGTTTTTTTTTTTTTTTTTTTTTTTTTTTTTGAGCACTTGAGGACGAAGGCAAGCTTCTACTTGAACTTTCTTGATGCATGGGGCGGAGGCAAGCCCTGTTTTTTCGATATGGGGTAGATCTCCCGATCTTTGAGTGACCTTTTGTTGTCCCTTGATGTTTCCGCCTTCGTTGACTTGATCAAGGTGATGATGGGGATATGTTTTGGAAAGTGTATGGCTTGATGGAGGCCTTTGTGAGGTGAGGAAAGTGTATAGGGAGGGCATTAGTTGACTTTCTC
Organism: Adenophora triphylla var. japonica; assembly: GCA_022495995.1. Lineage (NCBI taxonomy): Eukaryota > Viridiplantae > Streptophyta > Magnoliopsida > Asterales > Campanulaceae > Adenophora > Adenophora triphylla. The sequence goes on from JAFEMH010005300.1 coordinate 168,724, forward strand.
GCACCAATTAATTAAAATCTTAATCATTTCCAGAGATTATTTGTTGAGCAATGCGAGTGATCATTTAAAGTAAAACCATTTCATTAAATGTAACGTAGGTGTGCAAATAATGTCTCAAGTCTAGCGAGAAAAGAAAAGGACTCTTTTATAGAAAATTTGAGATTAACTACAGTGTCCAAGGAGGACTTGATTGAACGAAGAAAGTACTAGAACCTACGAAGGTTGACTAAAAGACTGTTTTAATATTAAAGGATGGGTAGCCCCTAGTCTAGCTACTCTTTGTTGTTGGACTGCCAAGACGCTTGAGCTTTCCATCTTTCTGTTAACTTCTGATTCCATTACTGTAGACCGAGGCAGTGATCAGTTACGTGCCCATGATACTGGT